>DWHV01000311.1:0-11278 GCA_018248035.1 Papilio joanae | reverse complement strand
AGTTTGTATTAATTCAACATGGGCATTATAATTGTATGGATCATCTGCTATTTGGCTCTCCAAGTCCAACACTTTTCTTTCTGACACCTCTTCATCATCATCCTATTAGAATATACTGGCATTTAATAATGTTTTCCACAAACTATACGAATTTTAAAAGTAATGTACAAAAGCATTTACGCTGGGAAAATAACAATAACATAATTGGCATACTGTGAAACTATTGAGCTGAATAATAGAAATACAAGTTTTACTTGAACCATTTTAAAATATAATTTGTAAATATACTACAATGATTTACATACATATCTTCACTAAATGATATTTTTAAACAAGATTAAAATGTTCGTAATCGATAAGTATTGAATTATGCACCAGAAGAAAGGCATAAGCAACATCAATAATTATTTTATGACGTTCAAGATAAAAGAACCTTATAAGCCACTTTATTTACTAAAATGCATGCCCTATTTTATAGAAAAATTAGCAAAATGCAATCATTATAACATACGTCTGAATCATCAGAATCTTGATCCGCATCGTCCTCTTCAACATACACTTCTATTTCATTATCTTCTTCAGAATCATTTCGCACTCCATCTTCTACAATTGCCATTGTTTTATTTAGGAAAAATAAATTTAACAAATACCGAACCTGATTTTCGTATTTTATTTTGACAATAGACCATAGACAACTTAAGTCAAACTGTGTGTCAAACTTGCGACAACATAAATACAGATAACTAAACTCTGGATATTAAATTAGATAGATAGGATTATTAAATTAGTGGAGAGAGAGAGCTTCGATTCAGCACTGAATTTGTAAACTACAGATCTAGGTTCGATCAAAGTATATTAAATACTAGCTTTTACCCGCGACTCCGTCCGCGCGGAATAAAAAAAAATGCACTCAAGATAAAAAAGTTCCTATGTCCGTCTCTTAGTTCTAAGCTACCTTCCCGTCAATTTTCAACTAAATCAGTTCGACCGATCTTGAATTATAAATAGTGTAACTAACACGACTTTCTTTTATATATATAGATAGTCGAGTAATTCCATGCCCGCCATGTATTGCGTTTTAGTAGTTCGATGCTCGCTATGTATTGAGTTATAGTAATTTGATGGCCACCATGTGTTGAGTTTTCGATTTTTGTGTACAGTAGAGGACATTAATTTGGTCTTACCAATTTCTGTGAAAAAATATCATGCCTCTAAATATCAATTGACAATAATGGTAATGAACGATAAATAAAACAATCGGTATAATATATTTAAATTTTTTAATATAAAAATATGATTACATAGCTTTTCATACATGCAATATTTGGTTATCAACATGGCCAAGAGAATTCGATGCTGTTCCATAAATAACTTTAACCAAAATTATTTCTTTAATCAGGAGCTTTGGCACCAATTTTAAAACTTTAAATAAGTTTCATATTTGTTTTTCCATCAAATAATAACATTTATATGTATTTCAGTTATTTAGGCAATTGCTATTTTAACCGTTTTGATTTAATCTTTTAAATCTTATAATAATAATAAATGCACCAAACGATTTTTTTTTTAATTTTTACATTAATTTAAAAAGGAGGCCAAATAGTTTAACACTCAGCATTATAATATTAGGGCAAATCCTTTTAATTTTCGATTATTAACAGCTATCTATATTTATTTAAATGTACATTGTTTATTGGATAAAATGTGAATGGTCATAAATGCTTGACTTCAAGCTTAACTGGCAGTTAACTTCTAAAATAATGATGAATATTTGTTAAAAGGTACATATATAATCTGTATTTTTGAGCTATTGAAGCATATCTTGTGCGATGAATGGGGTTTATAACAATGCTGCAAGCATAAATTTAGCAGGATTAATTTTCTTAAGTACGGTATTTTTTTTTCAATTAAATAGAAATCTTTCTTGTCATACACACACATGTTGAGAGTTTATAATATCGAGTGTAAATAATTGTATATAATGTCATAACTCAACTTATTCTAATTAAAAATAATACATAGGTGATTAATACATTTTTGAAGTAAATACTCGGTAAATAAATCAGTCCATATTAACTATAATTACAATGTATTTAATTTCGAAATGAGAATGTTCAAACTTTTAATGAAAAATACTGCGTTTATTCGAAAAAAAGAGAGCAAATTTAGGTATACTTTAAAAAAAAAGTTAGTTACTAATAACGTATTTCTTAAAAAAAAGTATGGCTCAAGTTGAAATGGCACATAGGATAAAATATTTAGATATAAGATAAAAATGTAAATTTAAAACTGTTATTAATAAAACGCTTTTATTTATCTACAAGTAACTGATCATATAAATTTTATTTTATTATTTATTTTAATCTATATTTTTGTTGTCTATGTCTTTCTAATTATTTAATTGTAAGATGTTTATACTGCACTGTAAATAACATATTATTTTATATAAGCTTTTAAAAGCAATGTGTACATTCAACTATCATTTTATTTGATATATAAAAATCTAACTACTAAGGTTGCCTTTATACAACTCGTGTACAATAACATGATATTCAAATCAGAAAACATCACAATAGTAGTACAAAAACAAGTTAACATTACGAAGCAAGGAATCGAGACTAAAAAACGTATATAACTTTCTCATTAACTATGAATTCACAACAAAAATGTAACCGGATGAGTACCATGTTATTTTGCAAGCGTTTATGTGTTTTAAAATATGATATTTAAATTACCTTATACACTGTTGTGGTCTCTGTTCTTTCTAAGGGAATGAATGTAAGGGATTGTAATACAGGTGACAAAACAGTGTAAAATGTAGATAAATAGAAATACCATAGATTTGTAACATATAGATACATAATCCGAAGCACGAAATAAACTTATAGACGAAAAAAATGCCTCAGCCTAGACGAAGTAGACAACTTTCTATAAGTCACGTGACAGTTCCATACATTTATGCAAATTCGTCATGAAATAGCTTCGGAAAGAATGCTGTTTATCTAAAGGACAAGGAGTCCTTTTTTAATAAGTAAATTATATTTGGAAAATCAACTCTAACGTCAAACTTGTATTAAACACTCCATCTTTAGATTATATATCTATAAAACAATAATGAATGACATATATTAATATAGAAAGCGTCAAAACCGATATTCAAAAGTGATGTTGTAATAAAAATTACATTAAAATAAACAACAGTTAAGGCTAAAAGAGATTGCATTTACTATTATAATTATTCTAACCAATTGACACTGTATTATTAGGAACCTAATAGAATATATTGAAGTTTCATTCGTTTATCTTCTTCAGTCATATCATTTTATACCATAGATTAATGTACTAATAGACTGGCAATAAATACAAATTAATAAAAAAAAAAAATCGTTTTGTTAGAGAAATATTGTAGATAATAAATACATTTTTTTTTTTTCAGAAACTGTGACAAATACTAGATAAAGCCAATCTATTAACCCATTATCTTTATACCATAGATAAAAACGTCAAATTGCACAGAATACATATAAAATTCGATTACTACTTCGTAAAGCAAACTAAAAGATCAATTTCCACTTACTTATAAGTTGAGATTTCTCTTTATATTTAATACTAATGATTATTTGTAACATGCATTTCTATATCTTAATAATGTATTCGTTGAATGAAAAATTTCCTCTCATTAATATTTCTGCTTAATCTTAAGCATTAATTTCTGATCAACTAATTGTAAAAAAACTAGAGTTACATACGTATAGAAATGTCAAAATATTACCGACCAATCAGCTGGCTGTATTATCGACAGTGGCGACACCAACTTCACAATTCTATATAATGGAGTAAATATTTAAACGAAATACAAAAAAAAAACTTATTTTATAGCTTAATATATCTGCATTTAGATTATTAAATTAAGGGAAGCGTTGTAGTAACTGTATGATTGATGATATGAAGGTCACGTGACACATTTATAGGTTATGTTCTGGTGACGCAGTACGGAATGGCGCGCAGTATTGAATTGACGACGTCGCAAGCGTCCGGCAGTTGGACAGCCGTACTTGTGTCCAACTGGAATTAATATACAATCAGAAATTTTACTTTATGTAAAGAATTAGCATTCATTAACAATCTTACTAGTATTATATAACACACATAAAAAAACAGTCGAATTTCGACTGTATTTTTTTTTTCTTTTAATGAAGGAGGTTATCAATAACCTCCTTCTTTTTAAATTAATACTATTAACCTCCAGTAACAATGTGATAGTATACATACAAGTACTAAAGACAACGTACACAGAGTATACATAACCACAGATAATATATTTTGTTAGAACTTAACAATCGGCTAGTTGGATGGTATTTCTAGATCGGCTCAACGGATTTGGCTGAAATTTGGTATAGATATAGAACATAGTCTGCATATTAAGTTGTGGTTAGAAGTTACTCTACATATCATCTAGAATCGAGAGATGTAACGTAAGACATGGTAGATGTAATGTCTCTAAACCTTCTTAAAGATCTAGATTCTAGATGTTTAAGGTATACCTGTTGGATGTTCGCGGACTATGCGGTGGTACCGCCGGCGGCCTGCAGCTGCATCTGGCGCTGCATCTGTTCCAGCATCTCCTGCATGCGTCGCAGCTCCGCCTCCTGCAAGCACACATACATTCATACATACAATAAAATGAGCATATTAAATCAAACTGTTCTTTATTTAACCTGGAAATATTCACCTTTATGTTATTTTTGAGACCCGCCGTCGGGTTTAATTAGTTTAAAGTAGATAAAATCGATATTATATGAGGAGCGTTGGAACAAAAACCGATAAACGCCATTGTTTTTTTTTATGGAAAAGTGTAAAAATATGACCAAGTTCATAGTTCACAAAAAATCACCGAAATGTAATATATCGGTTTTTCTTTTTGACGCTCCTCATATATACTCATATAATTGGTTTATTTTATTACCTTTTCACGCAGCACGCGTTCACGTTCAGAAGAATCTTCATTAGATCCGTTCAGTCCGTTGGAATCAGCCTCACTCAGACCACTCTCAGTTGACCTAAATAATAATAATAAAATAAACAATAAATAAATGAGATTATAAGAACTATAACATTATAAGAAGACAAACCATCTGCATCTTATTATTAACTACTAAACAATACTTTTTTTCAAATATCTGGTTTACGGCTTTAGATCAGTTTTTTTGCCATTATTTTCAAATCAATTTCGTAAAAAATTGTACAATGTTAACCTGAATTTTATGAATGGATTAAATTATAATTATTACTTTTTAACGAAAAAAATAATTTTGCCACGTCTTTTTTTATATAAATGCGAAAGTTTAGATGGATGGACATATATTTTTTAGTAGGTAACTCCAAAATGGCTTAACGAATCTGGATGAAATAAGAAATAATTTACTGTCTGAAATAGCGCTTAGCGAATAAGCTAATTACAAAACTATTTTTAATTCCCCACGTACGAAGTCATAAACAAAAAGTTACATTAAGTTTATTTTAGAAAAAAAAATCTATGGAAAATAATGTTTTCTTTACTAACGTGTGTCGCTTAGGTACTTGTCCGTTGCGGGCCAAACGTTCAGAACGATAGTTCTCGTAGTGCACCTCTTGTGTAACTTCCTGCAGGTCCTGCATGTGAGTACTGCACAAATGGACAATCATTTAAGTAAATAAATAAATAATTTACACTAAAAATTAGTTCTAAAGCATCGGCAATAGCCAATAATCTATTGACAAAGACATTCAGCCGAGGTCTATGGTTTAAGTCGTTACCGATGCCGTATTAAAAGATTTCTCAGGTCTATGGTAAAATGCGTTTGAAATAAGATGAGCGTTAAAGTAATCTATTTATTAATAAATGCTAGAAAAGTATAAATTTAATTATTCTTATTTTTAATTAATACATATAGAACTATAATTATACTCTTTTAAGGGTCCAAGGTACAGCGACTCTCGTTAAGTTTAGAGCCGCCAAGAACATTTATACTAGGTACTAATCTAGTAATGGTTGTAACTAACATGAGCATAGTCCTCAGCTTGATGAAGTCACAGTGCTCAGGGTTTTCGACTTCAACAACGCCCCAAGGATAGAGACGGCCTCGTACACGTCGCCCGCGCACCTCCAGCTGCTGCCCAGCACCACACACAGCGAATGGTACAGCAGCCTTCAGCTGACGAACCTGCAGTATACATCTCTACTTACTACCGCACAGATAACTACTGAACATAGTCAGTTAACAGAATTGACTAGCAAATTGCACATAGAAATGTAGACAGAGCGTAAAAAACTCTCTGCATCGTTTTTTTTACAGTACAAGGTAGCAAACGAACAAGCGACCACATGATTTCGACGAAATGGCGAAGCGACCGCTGCAGAAGCGTTACCTAACCTCAATCGACGAAAGAGGAGACGCACAAAAAGAGAATATTTAACCTTCCTATGCATCCTTTCCTTATAAGAAAAGGGGTGGGAAGGGAAAGAGGACTAAAATTAGGCCTCCGGTACCACACTCATCAGACTGTACTTGGAATTACTTCCACTTGACGTCTGTCTTTTGTATGGTCGTGGTATTTCACCGGACATCTATCGATATCGATAAATTTAATTACTTCCTGTAGTTAAATTTTTACCTGCTCCTTATAATCTTCGTCCTCATCACTATCGCAGTCTGGCAGTGGGTATATCTTGATGCCTTCTCGTTCAATTTCTTCCATCACCTATTGAAAAAAAAATATTATAGTAGTTGTGACATCTGGCTATCTATTTGCTCTTTGTCTCTAACAATAAAATAGTTGTCAAAGATTACACACATGTAAAATAGGTATCAAAGATAATAAATGTTGACTTACTCTAGATTTGAGCCTTTGTACTTCCTTCTTGGTGAGGCAATCTGCTTTAGCAATAACAGGCACAATATTCACTTTGTTATGAAGCTGCTTCATGAACTCAATGTCCAGCGGTTTCAGCCTACAAAGTAATACATACATTCTAGATACCAATACATTGTCAGTAAAGACGAAAATTTAATCCATACTATTTTAAAATTATAAAGAGTAAATGACACAAAATAAATCTATTTGCTAATTAAAAAAAATCGAAACCAAATTCGTCATAATCAGATAAATTGTTTACACTATAAACAACCACAGTAAAAATTACAAAAATAAAAGCGCCCACACATAAAAACTTAAATAACTAATCACTACAATAGTGTTGGGCAATCTAATTATAATTTAAAGAAAAATAAAATATCAAAACTTGGAATCAAACCTTGAATGTTAACTGGAAACTGTGCCATATCTATCACTTTACATTATTTGCTTGGGTTAATTGCTTACAATGCTAATATATCTATAGGATTACCTTTAAACCTTAACCTACATTCTTGATACTTGATACTTTGATACAATTGACATTAATTGAAGACTTAGTAATGTTATACATTATCAAGGGCACACAATATATTCGTGTAATCATTTCTAGATCAACAATATTGTAAATGTTTACATAATGTTAAGTTTTAAAAAGTTTATTAAGTTGTAAATTCAGTTGGCCATAACATATGATAATAAAAAATGTTTTATGGTATAGTACCATATCTTAAACATTCTGTCATCTTTCTTATTATACTCTGTGTAAAAACAGTTTCTTTTTATATCTTATGGTGGCAAATGAGCAAGCAGCCAATCAAATTCGAGAAATAGTGAAGTGTCCATTGCCCATAGACATCTGCGATTGTAGATGCATTTCCTACCTTTAATCAACGGTGGAGGAGACACAAAAAATTATATTTTCCCTTCTATGCATCACCTCCTATGTCAAATTTTGCATGGTGGAAATACATGGTTCTAATTCAATTGCATTGTCTGCATTAGTGGAAATATTGCAATGTTCTTATATTGATAAGTCCTATGTTTAAAGGCCAAAATAACAAATTGATTTTGACTTTTTTATGTTAAAAACTATGTTTTAGTCTAGTTGCACTAAACACTAATACACATTTACAGGTGTAAATGTATTTTTGTGTATAAAGTAAAAGAACCTATGCGGCCTATTTTCATATATGGTTGAAACTTAGAGAGCCTCTCCTGTAAAGTTGTCAATGCACATTGGCCCTTATTCATAGGTGCCATCTTAGGATATATATTAATCTGATAGTTAGTGATTCAAGAGTCTGTAGGAATAAGGATCTTACCCATGTCCAAAAGGCGATATGAAGTAGAAGCAGCAATGTATGCGGTTGTCGACGATGTTCCGACGATTGAGGCCGCTCTCGTCGCGTAAGAATCTCTCAAACTGTTCATCTATATATTGAATAATTGACTGGAATAAAATAAAATAAATAAATTTCGTTTCTCGATTTTCATATGTACATTTTTTCCTACATATATGTACATATACGTACGTATATGTACGTTCTTATGGTGAAGGAAAACATCGTGATGCAAACTGCACAAATCTGAGAAGAAATTCAATGATATGTGTGAAGTCAACCCGCACTTGGCCAGCGTGGTTGACTATGGTCTAGTCACCCCTAACTTGGGGTAGGCTCCGAGCCTCTCAGTGGGGACGTATAGAGCTGATGATGATTAATATATGGAAATTTTATAGACAAAGTATTCACCTCACATTTTGTAACCTCTTTCATCTCCCAGACATTATCACACTCATGGAGGTGGACACACAATGTTTTAAACACTAAAGTTTTGGCTTAATTTCTATGTCAAATCTACATCAAGAGTTACCCTAAATAAGCATTTATGACTCGGAATAGGGCAAATAAACTTACTCGGAAGCAATCAGTGTTATCAATAGCATCACCATATCCGGGTGTATCTACAACTGTCAATCTGAGTTTCACTCCCCTCTCCTCAATCTCTACAGTTGATGCATCCAATTTTACAGTTTGATTTGTTTTCTCTAAAAAAAATAGACAATTAATAACAAACAATTAACTACAATTAGTTTTGAATTTTCAATAAAATACCAGGAAATGGGATACAAAAGTTTTTTTTTAATAACTAATTTGAGTAAAACTACAGACTCAATTGAGTAGTATAATCTTTAAATATAACTATATGTTTCTTGTGTCTTTTATATGTACATGATAATGTACCTACTGCATCTCAGTTCAAAGTAAATACATAATATGATAACAAACTTTATAAATAGATATCAAATGACTATAAATCTTACAATGTCTGTAACATAGGCCCTTTTAACATTGAATAATACAATTGTATCTGGAAGCGAGAGTCCAAAAGACTAAATATTTTTCTCGCTTATAGAGGTTTCTCTCTAACTTGAGTCCTTTGCTTATGAAGGTAGTCCAGAGAGAACAAACAGATAGATAAAGATAACTATTTTCATTGACTTACCAGTAGCATCAGGTATGACACGTTCAGGATATAAGTCAGTAAGGAACAGAGAATTTACAAGTGTCGACTTCCCCAAACCACTCTCTCCAACCACCATTAGAGTGAACTCAAAACCCTTCTTTACTGACTTACGGTGTACTTGATTTGGTAAGTTGGCAAAACCAACATAACCAGGAGTCTCCAAGTTTGCAAACTGTTTAACAAAAATATATATCAAATATATTGTAATTTAACTTAGATTTCTTAGATGTTAATTCTTAATGCTTTACTAATTAAGGTAATATCTACAGCTTCAGATATCTTACTTGTAATTTTTTTATGATCACATTAAATAGTTCATTGTCCCAAATCTTACTAATATTATAAATGGGAATGTTTAGATGGATGGAGGTTTGTAAGAAGGTATCTATAGAACTGGTAAACCAATCTTGCTGAAATTTGGCATAAATGCAGAACATAGTCTGGAAGAACACATAGGCTACTAATTTACTTTTTTTTAAATTCCGCACGAACGGAGTCGCAGGCGACAGCTAGTGGTTTATATAAATTGTTTCCCTTTATTGATGACCTATAAAGTTTAAGTCTTAAATCATATCATACTTGACTACTAGTGAGTCATAGGCTATGTTTACTAAATTAACATTACGCTTAATGAACTCCGATAAGCGAAGCGTCTACGTACAACTTACAAAAAAGCAATTATTTACATTTACCGTAAAAAAATTAACGACCCAGTTTAGTATGTTTCTACCAACATTCATTTGATAAATATTCAGGCAACGCACGTTAACATTGTCACGTATCCGGCCCTAACTGTATCGAGATCTAATTTACCAAAAGAATAAAAAAACTGTTACAAATACGATTAAATAAGGTTCCTTATGCCCTTTTTTGTCGATAACGTAGTCAAAAATATTATACAGTTGAGATTCCTTATGATAATAGCCATTATGAAACATCAAAGTGCATAAAACAACAAAAAGAAACTACGTTATTACTCACATTCTTTGCGTTTTCGTTAGCCATTTTCTCTTCGCTCTCACTTTAATATCGGGTCAGTTCAAGAATTTACTGGCTAGTATTGTACGTGTTATGTTTAAATATAATATTTACTTTGTTTCCTCGTTGTAAATTCAAATGTTATTAATAATCAATTGCAATAGAGCACTCTTACTCATTATCCTGAAACAATTTATCAAACATTTGTTTGACTTGATGTGACAGATGGGGAACAGCTTAAAGGGATGTACGATAGATACACACATGAGTACAAACGAGTCGAACGGTACCAAATTTTCTAATTATGTCTGTTGCGTTGGGTATGTGTTTCAAAATCGGAACACTGAATCGCTTAAAAACATTCTGGATCATCATTTTATTTGTTACGTGTGTAAAAAGTAAAAAGATGAAAATTATTTAAAATTTTGTAAAATCCATTGTGTAAAACAACAACAGGAATTATTTCCTACAGTATAAAATCGCTTTTTTCTATCGTTGTCTATATCCATTCTCTTATTTATTTATTCTTTGATTGTGTTCTTGACATTCAGTTTTGACTTTTACAAATGTCAAAAAGAAAGATAATTGATTAAGAAATTAAGCCAAAAGTATCTGCAATTTTCATTTTAAATTAATAATATAAGCGGAGAATATTGCAGCAACTAATGAAATGGCTACATCTAGTGATACATCGGATCAAAACGTGAAATCAAGACGCCCTGCTGGTAATAAATAGCATTGAAATATGTCACCTGATTTTAGTTTATTGATTTCAAGACTAACAGTTAATTAATTGTTCCGCAGAATCAGCGTTTAAACAACAACGTTTGCCTGCATGGCAGCCTATTTTAACTGCAGGAACTGTTTTGCCGACGTT
>DWHV01000310.1:0-11291 GCA_018248035.1 Papilio joanae | reverse complement strand
AGCTTACGACGCTGTTTTTCGTGTGCATTTTAATCGAAGTTTGTTCACAATAACATGGTTTTGTGAGACATCCATAGATGATAGATATATGCCACCAAAGATTTTTATTTAGCAAATTTAAGGATCTATAATTACTACACACATCATTTTTATGTAGGTCATATAGTTTGACCTACGTAAGCCCAGAAAGCAAAATTGTGTATTTCATGTAACATTTTTCGTTTCCGCGTAATTTTATTCTTACGATATCTCCTAAACTATTAGACAGAATGATATAGTTCTTAGGGCAAATATAATCTACATTTAATTCTCTTGATAATAAAAATATTTATTTACATAAGGGTTAATACTGAACTCGAATAATAGCGTCGGAAATAGGGCATGAATTTAAATGATGTTTCTAAAGAAAAAAATGGTTATTGTTATGTTTATGTTATTAAAAACTATAAATTCATTTTTATGTAGGTCCTATAGTTTAGCCTACGTAAGCGCTGAAAGCAAAAATGTCCGTAATTTTCGCAACAAATTTTGAAGCTATATTCAAAATCTACTAGTCTTCTAGTTATTTAAAAAAAAAATACAGTCGAATTGATAACCTCCTTCTTTTTGAAGTCGGTTAAAAAGGGTAGGAAAGGAAAAAGAACTAAAATTAGTCCTCCGGTACCACACTCATCAGACGAAACGCGGAATTGCTTCCATTTCACGCCTGTCTTCTGTGTAGTCGTGGTATTGCACCGGTCGACCCGGCCAATTCGTGCACCCAACAAATATTGTTGTTGCGGGATCTACGACTGTTTTAGATTACCATTACTCTAAATACGACCATAATTCATAATGATTTTTTTTATTTAAAATAGCTTTATACACTTACAAACATTAACTTCAACTGTGACATATTTAACGTTCATTATTTTCCGCAATTACTTCAAAAAGGGGTACACCTGCCTATTTTTTGATTATCTTGGCGGCTTGGAACATCGCACGAGTCCCATGGCAGAAAACAATGTTAGCGGGGCAAAACGTAAGGGATGTGAGAGTCGGCGCTGCACAGCACGTAGCAAGGTCAGCCGCCAAGATATTAAAAAATATTTTTTTATGTAACGATTGTTATCTTTGTTGTTTTAAATTGTGGGAAAGGGGACATATGTATTATACGGGTTTTAGAACACTGGAAACTCATACTTATATTCGCTGGTCATAAGCAAGTCATAATGACATTGCAAAATAGTCACCGTGACATTTGAAAAAAATTATGTTACGACCGGGATAGTCGTAGTGATCGTTGCTCTGTACCTGTATGGTTCCAGAACATTCAGGTATTGAACTGGCAGGAGAAAGGAGTCTAACATGACAAGCATGGGCATCGCCAAGCTGGGGAGAGGGAGGAAAATCGCGCGACAGGGAGATAAGAACAGGCGATCGGTAGAAAATCGATCCATACAGATTATGTTTATAGATGTATTTTTGTATTGATTTTGATGTATTAGATTAGGTGACATTCGAAACGCAGTTTATTTCTTTTACGTGGTTAGTGAACGTTAGTGACTATCACTTATTTTACAAGTCAACTTTAGTCACGTAGACGAAGATATCACAGAATAGATATAATAGTATTATAATTATCTAATCAGTTATATTTTATTTGATTGTTATTATATTTATGAAGTACCTTTGTTCTTGAGTTTATATACTCTTTTTTAATATTCATATTCAATTGGTTTAGTCGCTTAATAAATAGGTATTCAAATGCGCAATAACACTCAAAGACCAATGTCAAGTTAAACCAAACCGGTATTTTCTTGAACGTAAAAAATAGCTTGATTTGGTTTTATATTCTTCAGCTAAGCTTTTCAACAAAGATTACACATAACAGTTTATTTGTAAAATGATTCTGCAGCCAATCCCATATAATAGGGTTAGAAAGTCTAGTGTAGACGCCGGGGAAGTATCCTCGCGCGCAGCCCAGGCCCCACGACACCACTCCTATGAGTACGCCGTCTTGGACTATTAGCCCACCGCTATCTCCCTGAAAGAAACATTAGTTTATGTTTAACTGGAGAAGTAAACAAACTTACTGCACCTCACCTGATGAGATGGACGGAAATTATGTGGCCCTCCGACCATGGTTCTTCATTTTGGCCTATGATTCGAGTCTTAAATACCTTCCAGGTTCATAAGTATTGTTAAAAGCATTTGTTTTTGAAATATAATTGACGGGCCATGTCATACCTGACAGGCGTCTGGCGAAGGTTGGCTAAAAGAGCCAGCGCAGAACATGGATGCCGGATCGATTGACTTTCTGTCGAGCCCCGAGCGCCGACACAACTTCATCGCGATAGTCTTTATGGTGGAGGACTGAAGATACGTCGCGCTGGGCCCGCCTTCCTGATATATAATTAGGAATGCTTTAACATAACCTAACCTCGAAGAGAAATAAATCTATGTTCTTGGATGCTGAAACGTGTGCGATAGCGGATCTCTTTGCATTAATAAATCTTTGGATGATTAAAAAGTCTTAGAACTGACTGTCAAAAACTTCCTGTAACCAATATTAACTAACCGCATCTGGTAAAACCTAGTATGTAACAGTTTCTAATAGGACCGAAAAATAGTTATACTTTTTAATTAAATTAAGCAACTCAAACCTTAAGAATGACCCACGGGGGTTTCTCGTACTTGTGCAGGTTCCGCTGTAAGGAGAGCCCCTCACGCATTTGCGATCCGGGTACCAAGGAGTCCGTGCTGCATCTTCTCACTGAGTGCCCGGTATCTGGTGCGATGAGGGCCGACGCTGAAATAGAGATGAATAGTAAAATTAATTCGGAAACAATAAGAAAATTGATAGAGAATAATAGAAAGACGAGAGATAGATTTTTGGAATATTGTAAAGCGTCGGCCCTCCAAGCCATAAATAGAAATAATATTTAAAATTACAATTGACTCACATTCGTAGTTCTTAAGTATTTATTGTTTTACATCTCTTTTTTTCTAGTATTTTACTGCTTTTTATACTGTAAATAGATATCTTAATTGTAATTATTTTATATCTTTAGTAATTTAAGTTTTTAAAAGGAAACAAATGTGATATTAGTCTAAATTTTATGTAAGTAGTTTTTTGAATTATTATATTTTAAATAAAGAAATAAAGAATATCCCGCACCCCAGCTCCCTGACCTCGACCGTGTTAGGGGAACGAGAGGGCGGCATAGTGCCGCCCAAAAAAAACCTTAAGATTGACCATAGTTTTGCCAGAACTTACGCAAGAATAGAGAACACTTCTAATCCTATTTCTTGAATTGGTAAATTTTGTTTATCTCCAAGTGTATTTTAAAAAAGGTTATAATTATTTTGCTCTGTTTATTTGGGTCAAATATAACAATATAAAATACACCTGTTTTCTGTTCATACATCCCAAGTTTTGTATACACTTTTACTTCTGATGAAAAAATCTTACCACTCTTGTTGTATAAAATAAGTAGCAGTTTCAATTCTTTGACTGAATTTTTATAGCAGGCGCTTATTTTAATTTATAAAATAACACATCCATATCTACTCCTTGAATATCTGATCAACATGGAAAATGACCTAACATTAATATTATTTAGCATTTTAAATAGTAGTTAATTGGTTGGTGCAGCAATCTGCACCTAGCGACTACCTCTATTACGACTAACTCATACCTACCTATGGTTCCTAAGTAAACCTCCGAGGAGGCCACTCGTAACCTTCAAGTTGATGTTATATATATACTACATTGTAACAATGATTTAGTACATTGTAAAAAATATTTCTGATTTGTGTACTGTTGTTATCAATTTATTATCGCACTGCGGGCTATATAAGCTTGCGGAGTGTTTGCGACTTACAGACCTTCCACCATGTTGACCCTAGCTGTCGTGTTCGTGTTGTGCGTCGCCCTGTACCTCTACGGTACAAGAACGTTCACGTATTGGGAGAAAAAAGGAATCAAACATGACAAACCTGTACCATTTTTCGGCAACAATTCGCGTATGTACTTATGGAAGAAAAGTATGACACAAATTGGCGTGGAAATGTACTGGAAATATCCGAAGGAAAAGGTCGTGGGATTTTATCGAGCGATGCGCCCAGAACTCGTCTTAAGAGATCCAGAAATGATAAAACAAGTTCTCGTTTCAGACTTTGGACATTTTCACATGAGAGGCATCAGTACTCACAAAACGGTTATTGAGCCCTTGGCCAAAAATCTTTTTGTTGCTGAAGGAGATCTATGGAAACTGTTGAGGCAGCGTATGACTCCAGCGTTTACCAGCGGCAAACTGAAGGCAATGTTCCCTCTCATCGTGGAGCGTGCTGAGCGTCTACAGAACCACGCTATCAACGCACCGCCGACTGGACGAGTCCTGGACTCTCGGGAGATAATGGCGCGGTATACTACTGATTTCATCGGTGCTTGTGGGTTCGGCCTCGACATGGATTCTCTTAATATGGAAAATTCTTCATTTCGAAAACTCGGTATTGATATTTTTAAGGTAGAAGTCAGTCAAATTATTAAACAAATGCTTAAAGAGATGTTTCCAGAAGCATGCAAACATATTAGAATATTTAGCAAAATAGAAAATGACGCGAACGCCCTTGTCAAAACTATTCTGCAAAAGAGAAATTACGAACCATGCGGCAGGCATGACTTCGTCGATCTTCTGTTGGAATATAAGAAAAAAGGAAAGATCGTGGGCCAATCAATAGAAAAAACAAAACCAAATGGCACGCCTGAAGAAGTATCTTTGGTATTAACCGAAGAAATAATGATGGCTCAAATCATGGTCTTCTTCGCCGCGGGTTTCGAAACTTCATCTTCCTCTACAAGCTATACGCTGCATGAACTCGCATACAATCCTGAAGAGCAAAGGAAAGTGCAAGAAGAAATCGATAGAGTTTTAGCGAAATACAATAACAAGCTCTGCTATGATGCAGTTTCTGAAATGACTTACTTGCATTGTGCTTTCAAAGAAGGCATCCGAATGTTCCCATCGTTGGGTCACTTGGTAAGGAAGTGTACTCGTAAGTGCACGTTCCCCGAGATGGACCTTACTATTGACGAGGGCGTTTTAATATTAATACCAGTGCAGGCGTTGCACATGGATCCTCTTTATTTCGAGGAGCCAGAGAAATTCAAGCCTGGTCGTTTCTTAACTGATTTCATTAACCCGATGACAAAAAATATATACTTACCATTTGGAGAGGGTCCCCGTGCATGTATTGGTGAGTTCCCATTTTCGTGTTTTAACTTCTACATCAACTAGTTTAGCTGCAAATATAAAGTCATGCAAACATTTTTGTTCGAAAAACTTTTTGTATACGTTAAAAGATATACGTAAAATGTGGTATGTAGTAGATGATAATTTTGAAATCATCAGAATCACGGTTAAAAATTTACAGATGTGAATTGATGCACAAATGAGATTTAGGTTTGCAAGAACCAAACGAAGATAATGTAATGTCATTAGCTGGCATACCATTACTTTGAAAAGTTGTGGAAATACTAAAACATATATTACGTCGTTACTTAAAAGTTATGAGTATAAATTACTATTGCAGGTGAGAGAATGGGTCTGATGCAGTCGCTGGCTGGTATGGCGGCTGTGCTGTCGCGATACTCGGTTGAACCCGCGCCGCAAACGGTGCGTCATCCTAGGGTTGATCCCACTTCAAATATAGTGCAAAGTGTTATCGGTGGATTACCTTTGATGTTTAAGTTGAGAAGTAACTAAGTGTGACACGTGTACTCAGCATAAGAATGGTTTTGTCCAAAATCCTGGCAATGTTGTATCTAATTTGTAATTGAATTTCATCATATTGTTATAAATTTAAGTGAGTTATTTACTCGCATTTTAATGCTTATTAAAAACTCTTTATTGCTTCACTGAACTTTACAACATTCGGTTATTGAGGTATGTATAAGATAATTTTTGTTAATTATGATAAATTCATAACATTAATACATTATATACACATATCAATAAAATATTTTCGATAAAATATTTGTTTTAAATTATTTTGTCTTTTTTATACTCGTACAATTTTCGTACTGTGGGAGATGTCTAAGTCTGTGTCCCTTTCTTCTTTCCATCTTTTTATTCTCCAACAAAGTTTGGCAAATATAAATCTAAATATTAAAAATTTTTTACCTACTGATTTCTTTTATCAATTGTCGTATGATAATTATCTTTTTAATTTTTCATTTCAGAAAAGTGATAATTAAAGTGGCTTTACAAATACTTTACGATTCATCATGAGAATATAAGTACTTTACCTGTAAATTACCTGGAACTAACGCGAATCTTCGGACATACAGACAGATAGACAAAAAGTTGAAAATTGGGTTTTCGTAATAAATAAAAGCAATTATCCTTTACATCAAAAAATAGTAGTTTGAAAATCGAAATTTCTAATAATTATATAATAGACGAGTACTATATAGTATAATTAGAGAATATAATATACTAATATTATAATTAGAGTTTTGAACTGAAAATTTAATATAAAATTTAAAAGACTTTCTTTTAAGGGCTAACTTACAGTACATTCTTAAAGTCCTGATCATAGAAAGGAGCAAAAGAAAAAGTAGTCGAAAAAAGTACTAATTTGATTCTTGATTTAGTTTTATATCTAATAGCGGTCGCCCCCGACCTCGCCAGTGTAGAATGAAGAAAAAAAGTCTAACCAAGAATATAAAAATCTTGGCTTTCCAATGTGCGCAAAGAAATTAGATCCATATCTTCCCACAAATTTTTATATTTTGGTCAGGGCTATAATATTCCCGCGTGCATTAGCAATCTTCACGTCAAGGTCCCGTCAAAATTAGTCCAGTTGTTTCGGAGGTTTTTCGGAACAAACGTGGCTTGCGGACAAACAGACAGACAATTTCAAAATTTGACTCTTCATTATAGATAAAATATTAGTTCTATTCTATCTCAGCTTTGAATGCTGGGTGCTCCTCGCTGTACGCCGATTCTTTAATAAGAGTCTTTTAATCTGCAAGTTAAAGAAAATTAGTAATCGAACCTCACATTCACTAAAAATCGAGAAATAAACAGAAATTTTAAGAAAAAAAAATTCTTAAAGTAAAAGAAAAATAATAAAAGAAAAAGAAAGTTCTCTTCTTTCTTGTAATATGTCATCATAACTTATAGGATGCCAAACCGTATATAAAAATAGTTATCAAAATCGGTAGACTAATTCAAAAGTAATGAACTAATACATACATCGTAGCGTGCCTTTAATTCTGTGCAGCCGCGCCGTTGTAGCATTTTTCGAATGCGCGTAGTTTTTAATCATTTGATATCTTCCAAACTATTGCTCAGAATTATATACCTATAAAGTTTGAAAGTCTAATGTAATCTATATTTAATACTCTAGCCTTCAAACATATTTGTTTAGATAAGGATTCATACCGAATATAATATTATAATAGCGACGTAGGCTTACGACGCTGTTATTCGCATGCATTTTAATTAACGTTTCTTCAGAATAACATGGTTATTGTGAGACATCCATAGACGATAGATATATGCAACCAAATACTTTTATTTAGCAAATTTAAGGATCTTTAATTACTCCATACATTATTTTAATATAGGTCATATAGTTTGACCTACGAAAGCCAAGGAAGCAAAATTGTGCTTTTAGCACGTAGCATTTTTCGTTTGCACGTAATTTTGTTCTTTCGATATCTCCTAAACTATTAGACAGAATGATATAATTCTAAGCGCAAATATAATCTACATTAAATTTTCTTGATAATGAACATATTTAATTACATAAGGGTTACTTCTGAAGTCGAACAATAGCGTCGGAAATAGGGCATGAATTTAATTGATGTTTCCAAAGAAAAAAATAGTTATTGTGAGAAAATAAAAAGATATATATAAATGCTATTGCGGACTTTTATTTAGCACATTTTAAGAGCTATAATTCTTCTATACATCATTCTTGTGTAGATCCTATAATTTAGCCTACGTAAGCGATGAAAGCAAAAAGTCCCTAATTTTCGCAACGCAATTTGAAGGTAAACTCAAAATCTACTAGTCTTCTAGTTATTTTAAGGCGGAGCTGGGCGGTAACACACATAAAAAAGTACATTCGAATTGATTACCTCCTTTATTAAATTGTTTCAGAAATAGGGAAATATAAAAAAAAACAATAAATAGTCGATTTTTTTTTTTAATATTTCCCTTAAAATAAAGTCATTTAAATTTTGTATAAACAAGTTTTTATTTCAGAACTCTTACTATTATAGTTTAGAGGATAATGAGATTTTAAAACTATACAATTTGTACAAATTGAAAACACCAGCACAGCAGCCAAAAATGCTTTTTTTTCATTTTTAAATCACTTACTCTAAAACTATACACATATTCACACTAAAAATCGACCAAACTGTAATAACTACTACATACTGTTATTTCACACTTCCCGCGGGCTTTCTCTACCTTTTTTTCACAAAGGTCTTGGTGGTTAGTATGCCCCCTCTTTGGCAGAGTGTTTAATTCTGAACTCAACACTAATAACTTTTAAAGGAAAATTTACATCATGTGGCGGATAAGTGATTTTTTTTTCGACATTATATGGATAGATAAGTTTCTTTAATATCGAACATACAAAAGGATCTTGTAATGACGGAGCAAATAACATTTTATAAAATATATTATTTGTTTGCAACTCACATTGTATATAATTAAATATGTCATTTTGAAATGTGTCTTAAACAGACATAAACCCGTTACATGATTTAAAAACTTCATTGTTAGGACAAATTCAATTTGCAATTGGGGTGAGTTTCTCAAATTAAAATTTCTTTAGTGAGGCATAAACAGATACAAATACAATGTAGAAGTCCCCTGGCTCGAACGAGCGACAAGCTATATCTTATCAGCCAGTGTTACACAACAGAAAGAAAAAGAAAAGAATATATTACAAACTTAAATACTAAACGAGTGAGCGTCGTTGACTCAGGGGTTAAACACTAAACCTGTAATCTGCAGTTTTTGAGTTCGAATCCCACCATGTACCAATGTGCTTCGATTTTCGAATTACATAATATACGTGGGACACTCAGAAAGTATTGCGAAAAAAAATGTTCTATAGGTAAATATATTTTTATTACATCTTTTCAAAGTATTCTCCATCAGCCTCTATACCTTCATGTATCTATGCTATCTATATCTTCATGCGTCTGAGTCACTTTTTGTATAGATTGAAATAAACATAGAGGTGTAAAGTATATAGCCGTTAGATATTTAAGAATATGTTATTTTTAATTTTAGAATATTTAGATTGTATATATGTCAAATATATCAGAAAACATTGTCAGTCATAATTGTAGTTTTCAGTGGTTTTCTTCATTAACATCTTTTTCAATTCTTACTTATTAATTACTTACTCATGATTTTACTTAGTTAGGTACTAAGGGAATCAGGTTAGGGGTTGAGACATATGTAATATATACACCGATACACCGACACGAAATAGATTGTAAAGGTGTATTCTTTTATGTATGTAAAATCCATAATCAACTACTGAATAATCAGAAATCACGTATCATTTGATTCGGTTTGTTATCATAGGTTTGATATCATTTGTTGTTTTTGGGTTTCAATTATACAAGTCATAGTTATTTGTTGTTTTTAATTGTTACTTTTTGCTATTGATATACGAGTATTATGCCAGATTACAATAACTACAAATAACACGCTGCTTTCTGCTTACTTACGATATACTTTTAACTATTGTAGACAATATTTACTATCCTTACTAGTCGTTACTAATCCTTACTAATATTATAAATGCGCCATGCCAAAACTACTGAACCGATTTAAATGATATTTCGTACACAGATAGTCTAAAGCCTGATGATTTAAATAAGTAAAGTAAAATTATATTGTTACATTATTTTATATTACAAAACGTATTAATGTTGATAAAATATTTATATTATCGCAAGATAAGGGTCCAAAATTATGTCCATGTAATAATTGTACTAGTCATTGTGACTGGGAAAAGTGTCCTGTTTATACTCGTTTTAGATAGCAGTGAGGCCTTTTGGTTGACCAATGTCATCACCTAGCAATAACTATTTAAACAGTGGTAGATCCCGCAACAACATTATTTGTTGGGTGCACGAAAGTGTCTGCTCGTCCGGTGAAATACCACGACCACACAGGAGGCAGGCGTCAAGTGGTTGCAACAGTTGCCGGAGGCCTAATTTTGGTCCACGTTCCTTTTCTTATAAGGAAATGATTGGTAGGGGAAGTTGATTTGGCGAAGGAGGGGACGCATAGGAAGGGGAAATATCCTATTTCTGTGCGTTCCCTTCTCTGTCGATTAAAGGTAGGCAACCCATCTGCAATTGCAAATGTTTATGAGCAATGGACGCATCGCTATTTCGGCGAATTAAGATGGTCGCACGCTAGTTTGCTACTTTGTAATATGAAAAAATCTATAATCTGCATTAGTAGCATAACATGTATAGGTATAGCGATAAAATATCGGTCTTATCGTGACAGTTTGCTGCACAACATGTATATTATTTCACGCGGATGACGTCGCGGTAACATCTAGTAAATAATATTGTTAAGTTGTTGTCATCAATTTGCGTTATAAATGTACAAAGTTATGAAACACGGTCTAGATTGCTACAATATTGTACTTGTTTCAATTTATGTCTAACTCAAAATAGTAAATGTAATTGAAATCTTATTAATTGTAATTCTCCAAGAGAAACTTTAATTCAGAGTAAAAACTTTGGTATGTCTTCGAGTATAAAGACACATTGACATTTCCTTGTTTAATGTCGGAACGGTGTAATCTACACTTTGTAATTGAGGCAACCTAAACTAAAAAAAACTTATTATGTAGCCTTTGTTCTTTTCATACCCCTGTTAAGTTTTTTTAACTGCGCGCGGACGGAGTCGCGGGCGACAGCTAGTCATTATATATTTTTTAATAATTTCGTTCGGCATTAATAACATCGACTTTAGCAGATCCACTTTAATAGGCCATATTTAATACTTGGATCACTTTTTAAAACATAGTGTATGTTTAAGGATATTTTAACAGGAGTTTAAGCACATTTTGAAGTATTACGTTCCCAAAAGTATTATGTTCACGACATTCCCCAAATTTAGAACAAACAAAATCTTATATGAATACCAGTGTAATACTTACTTACTTCTTAACTTAAACATCAAAGGTAATCCACCGATAACACCTTGCACTGCATTAGAAGTGGGATCAACCCTAGGATGGCGCAC
>DWHV01000309.1:0-11291 GCA_018248035.1 Papilio joanae | reverse complement strand
GAGTTAGGTGCAGCACTCACAAGGGCCGCTTGCGGATGACGAAGAAGGCGGCGGCGGCGGCGGCGAGCGCCAGCGCGGCGGCCAACAGCGCCGGCAGCAGCACGTGCGCGGAGCCGGCGCGCGGCGCGGCGGGCGCGGCGCAGTGCGGCGGCTGCAGCGGCGCGCGGCAGCGGCACACCACCGCGTCCTCGCCCCCCGCACCCCCCGCACCCCCCGCACCCCCAGCGCTCGCTTCGCACGTCCCGCCGTTCTCGCACGGGCACGCCAGCGGCAGCGCTCGCGGACTCTCCACCGCTGAGGGCCATAATTAAATTGTAATTAAATAATAAAGTAACCGAGAGTAAACAGAACAGTGTTCAGTTGAGCGCGGTGGGTGCGCAAGGGTCAAGGCGCTCACCGGCGTCGCAGGCGAGCAGCTGTGTGGCGCGCTTGGGCGGCTGCAGCTGGTCGGGGCAGGCGCAGCGGCGGCCCGCCGGCACCGCCAGGCACAGGTGGGAGCACGGCAGCCGCGCGCACGCCGCGCCCCGCAGCCCCGTCGCGTTGTAGCGCCGCGGGTGGTATACTGACGACGTGAAATGATGTTATTGAATTCGTGTAAAACATTATTATGAAACAAAACGATGAATGAATTACTGCATCGTGCGCACCTTTGACGGCCGAGGGGTTGACTAGATCTTTGGAGATGACGAAGGGCACGCCGCGACCGAACTTGTCCTGGCGCACGAGCTCGCCCGTGTCGCGCGTCACCCAGTACAGCGAGGACTCGAACACGTCCAGCGAGAGCGGGTGCCGCAGCGCGTCGCCCTTGAGCACGACGCGCCGGTTGGAGCCGTCGTGGCGCATCGTCTCGATCGTGTTCAGTTTCGTGTCCGCCCAGAATATCGCGTGGTCCATGGCGTGGTCGATGGCCAGCCCGGTGGGGTGTCTGATGTTCTCGGTGACGACGGGCCGCCTCTTGGAGCCGTCCATCCAGGCGATCTCTATCTTGGGCGCGGAACCGGCGTCGGCCCAGAACATGCGGCCCATCTGCGGGTCTAACGCGAGCGAGGTGGGGCTCTCGATGCCGGCGGAGACGAGCGCGCGGCGGTAGCGGCCGTCGCTGCGAGCCACCATGACGCGCCCGCGAGGCTTGGAGCCCGTGCGGTCGGCCTCCGTCCAGTACAGGTTGTCCCCGACGTAGTCGACGGCCAGCGCGGTCGGCTTGGAGTTGCCTTTCATGTTTAGATCCTGCGCGAAGCCGGTCTTCACCCGCCCGTCGAGCGCGTTCACCATGTAGGATCGCTTTATGGTCTTCTCGTAGCTGTCCGCCCAGAAGATCATCTCTCGTTGCGGGTCGTAATCGATGGCCTCGATCCTCTTCTCCGAGGTGATGACGTCGAACTCCTCGTTATTGTCCCGCACGAAGGCCCGGATGACGGGCCCGTTAGCGAACATCAGCACCACGTCGTCCTCCTCCGCTTTGCACACTCCGGATAGATTATCCGCCAGTCTAGAAAGTGCAAATCATCGCATTTAGTTATTTAATTTTAAGTATTATAAGTATTTTATGGAGGTATACTGACCGGAAGCCCTCCCGGCAGGAACAGCTGTAGCTGCCGTTGAGATTGTGGCAGAGGTGGCTACAGCGGTGCGCGCCGGTTGCACACTCGTCCACGTCGACGCACTTCTTGCTGTCGCCTGCCGCTATGATGTAGCCCGGGAAGCAGCTGCAGATGTAACCGCCCGGCGCCCCAGCGCCTCCGGGCCCAGTTATGTTCGTGCAGAATTGTTCACAGCCTCCTACAATGGTATAGTAATTGTTATAGGATTTGCATTGGAGCAAGAAGTAATGGAAGAGCGCAAGTAGCGTGTGGGTAGTAGGGATACGAATAGCGAGAGCACCTTTGTGCGTGAGGTCGCAGGTGCGCTGCGTGTGGCAGCCGAGCTCGTCGGAGGCGTCGCCGCAGTGGTCGCGCAGGTCGCAGAGCGCGGTGCGCGGCACGCAGCGCCGGTTGGCGCACTGGAACTGCGTGGCGGGGTCGCAGGGACGCGCGCGCGCCGCACACAGCGTCATGTTGTTCTCGTCCGAGCCGTCGCCACAGTTGTCCACGCCGTCGCACACTTGGTATCTGAAAGACGATATCCACGTATTAATCACTATAATATATTCATTTGTAATTTTTTTGCACTAGCTTTAGCCCGCGTGTTCGCCCAGGCTATGTTCTATATCTATGCCATGTCAGAGAGATCCATGCATGCATCCAAACATTCGCATTTATAATCTAAGAAAGAAGATTGAGATGATATTATGAAAATATATTTTAATATATATCCTACTATAGATAGTAGGTTAAAGCTACTAAATAAACTATATACTTATATGGTGGTGGGTGTGTAGTGGTTGGCGCTAAGGAATGGTGGTAACCTGGGCACGCAGCGGTGGTTGTCGCAGTGGAAGCGGCGCAGCGTGTCACAGTTGAAGTTGGTGCAGATGGCGGCCGCCTCGTCGCTACCGTCGCCGCAGTCGTCGGTGCCGTCGCACAGGTCCGACTGTGACACGCACAGGTTGTTGCCGCACTGAAATCTGCAACGCAATCAAACATTTCATCTAATTAATTAACTGTAGCAAATGTGTCTTGACCCGTCGAATTGCAATGCTGTTGTTTGTAAGATTGTTCTGACGTAATGCGTTCCGATTACCTGCTCTCGGGACAGTACCGGCCGCCGGGGAAGCGAGGCGGACAGCCGATCTCGTCGGAAAGGTCCCGGCAGTCGCGGTCGCCGTCGCAGCGGAAGTAGGCCGCGATACAGTGGCCCGACTTGCACTGGAAGGTACCATTCTTGCACTGGAAGCCACCGCAGTCGGACTCGTCGGTGTTATCGCCGCAGTCATCCTCATGGTCGCAGCGCCAGCGCGATGATATGCACTTGCCGTTGCCGCACTTGAACTCAGATTCAGAACAGTCGCGGTATTTGTGCCGGCACACAGCCTCCGCCTCGTCGCTGCCGTCGGCGCAGTCGTCCGCGAAGTCGCACAACCACTGCTTCGGTATGCAGCGCTTGTTCTCGCACGTGAAGTCCGTTTCCGGGTTGCAAGTGGGACAGTTCTCGGGAAGCTCGTCCGAGCCGTCTCGGCAATCGTCTTTGCCGTCGCAAAACAGCCATTTCGGTATGCATCTATAGTTGGACTGTCCGGGACACCTACGCCATCCCGTGGTGCAGTTCTTTTGACGGCACATGTACGCCGGCTCGTCGGAGTCGTCGCCGCAATCGTTGTCGAAGTCACACATCCACAACTTGGGAATACAGCGGCCGTTCTTGCAGGAGAACTCAGTGTCAGGGTTGCAGGGCCTGTTGTGGCACATGGCCGGGTCCTCGTCGCTGTTGTCTTTGCAATCGGTGTCGCCGTCACACTTCCAGCTGTCCAGAATGCACCTGCCGCTGGCTTTACATTTAAATTCTAGAAGAGGACATTCGTGCGCGCACTCGGCCTCGTCGCTACCGTCGCCGCAGTCATCGGTGCCGTCGCAGATGGTGGCCGCGGGGGTGCAGTTGGTGTTCTTGCACTGGAAAGAACCAGCTCTGCAGTGCCTCACTGGGCAGGTTTCCGGTTCGTCCGAGCCGTCCATGCAATCTTTTTCGCCGTCACATTTCCAAAACCAAGGTATGCACTTCTCGTCGCGCCCGTTGCATCTATGCTGGCCGTCCGTGCAGTTGGCTATACAAGTCTTCATATCCCTAGCCAAGAAAAATTGATTCGGACAGGCGCATTTGTACGTTGTTGCTCCTTCCTCGCCGTAGCCTTCGATGTTTAGGTAGCTCGATTCGTGCGGTGGTGCGATAAGACAGAGGTGGGAGCAGCCTCCGTTATTAACGCCGCAAGGATTTGGATAAGTGAGCTGCCTCAAGGGATGGACAACGTGAATGTCATATGGGCGATGTGTGGTGTTACGTAACACAGTTAGATTTTCCCCGGAATGTTTATTTGCTTTGCTTATAGCCTTAAGATTCCAGTCGGTCCAATAAATTTCGTCGTCGAATAGACTAAGAGCGAATACATGAGGGACTTTAGTGCCGGATAGGACGATGTGTCTATGCCTGCCTTCCAAATCAGCCGAGCCGATGTAATCTAGATGAGCGTCGGCCCAATATATTCTATCGGTGAAGTAGTCTATGGTCAAAGCATTGGGCCAGGCGATGTCGTCTTCCCAGTTCAATATCGCCGTGAAATTGGAGCCGTCCATGCCGATTTTTCCGATGTAAGCTTGAAGATGCCACGAGGTGTAATACAAGTAACCGGTGCCAGGGTGCACCACTATAGCGCGCGGGTCAGCAATGCCGGTCTTTAAAGTCTTCCTTCTGGTACCATCCAGCTCAGCGACGTCTAGGTTTTTAGAGTGCCGATCTAGCCAATAGATTTTTCTGCCTATCCAGTCGATGGCTATACCTTCTAAACCGTGAGAATCGTGTCTTATTACGACCTCTTTTGTCGGATTGGGATCTGAGTAATCGGATTTGTATATTGTCTTAGCTGAAACGTCAGCGAAATACATTTTCTGTTCTTTTATATCAAAGTCTATAGCCACAACATTCATAAGATCTTGGTGCACCAAGTTGTAACGGGACGCGTCGGTCGACATGTTTCTTACGTAGTATTTATTAGTGAATATGACCCATGCCGTTGTGTTGTCCTTTCTCTTGCAAGTACGCTCGTCTGCTTCTCGTTCGTAGTATTGATCGTTACATTTACAGTAGTACGAGCCAGGCGTGTTGGAGCAATACTGAGAGCAGACGCCGGGACTCTCGATGCATTCGTCGATATCAGCACACGCCTTCCCATCCCCGAGCAGCTTGTAGCCCTGGTTACAATCGCAGTAGTATCCGGTCAGCGTGTCGATGCATTTGTGGCCGCACTGATTTATCTCCAGCTTGGCGCACTCGTCGACGTTGCAGTGGGCGGGCTCGTCAGAGTCGTCGCTGCAGTCCGACACCTTGTTGCACACGAGGCTGTTGTCGATGCACCGATCGTTATTGCACTTGAATTGGCCTGCTGGGCACGTCTTGTTCTCCTTGACGCACCCAACTTCGTCCGAATGGTCTCCACAGTCGTCTTCGCCGTCACATCTGAAGTGGTTTCGGATACATTTGAAGTTTTGACACTTGAACTCCTGATCCGTGCACTGTTTGTACTGTGTGTTGCAGTGCTTTCCTTCGTCCGAGCCGTCTCCACAGTCGTTGTCGTGATCGCACATCCATCCTTGATTAATGCACCGTCCGTTGTTGCACTGGAACTGATCATCCGAGCAAGGCGTGGGCGTCGAGCAATGGTGGATGGTTGAATTTTCGTCCGTGCCGTCGATACAATCCGGGTCGCCGTCGCAGACCCATTTCTTCGGAATGCACTGCGCGCGGTTCCAGAACTTGTTTTCTTCGCAGGTGTATTCCGTTTCTGGGTCGCATTTCCTTTCGTTGCATTGGTGTCTGTCGTCCTCATCGCTGCCATCGAGACAGTCATTGTCGCCGTCGCAAATGTAGATCCTGGGAATGCAGTTGCCGTTGTCGCAAGTGAACAGGTCGCCGAAGCAAGTGCGACCCTCGGAACGGCAGTACTCGGGCGGCTCGTCGGCGCCGTCCCCGCAGTCGTCGTCGCCGTCGCAGTACCACGTGGCGGGGATGCACCGGTGGTTGGGGCAGCGGAAGCTGTTTTGCGGGCAGGTTCTCTGTGCGCAGTGCAGTGGGTCCTCATCCGAATTGTCACCACAGTCGTTATCTCCGTCGCATAACCAGTAGGGCTCGACGCAAATGTTGGTCTTTTCGCACTTTAGATGATTGGTGGGACACGTTGTATTCCTCGGGCACCGTTCATGAGTTTCGTCGGAGGTAATGTTGTCCTTGCAATCGTTGATACCGTTACAGACTTGGGACGTTGGGATGCAGCGGGAGTTGAGACAGGTGAATTCGCCTTCAGCACAGGGCGGGTAAATGCAGCCTTCCTCGTCGGAGCCGTCCTTGCAATCGTTCTCGTGGTCGCATTTCCAGGATTTGAAGATGCAACGACCGTTGTTGCAGCGGAATTCGTTAGGCGAGCAGGAATGATACGCGCAGTAGTTCTTGTCTTCGTCGGAGCCGTCCCCGCAGTCGTCGTCGCCATCGCAGGACCACATGCGGCTGATACATTTGCCATTGGCACAGAAGAATTTGCTAGGATCACAAGTGATGTTCTTTGTTACACACATGCGTCCCTCGTTGACCAATTTGGTGTTGTCATCGCATTTGCATTCGACTGAATTATTAGGAGCCGGATGACAACTTTGAGCACATCCTCCGTTACTTATGAGGCAAGGATTTATCTTGCACGATTGTCGGCTCGTACTGTAGATGTGAATATCTCTCGGGGAATCTTCTAATCGTTTGACCATTTCCACCATATTGGCGCCGGTGTGCTTTTCTGCCCGATACACGCCACGTAATTGTAAGTCAGTCCAGTAGATATAATTTCTAAATACCGTGATGGCGAAAGGGTAAATTGTTGCGGATATAAGAACCTCTCTATCGGATCCGTCCAGTTTGGAGCGTTCGATTTTTTCCCGAACTGCGTCAGTCCAGTACAACATGCTTTCGTCAAAATCGATGGTCAACCCGCTCGGTTGCGACAAGTCTTTGTCTATTATTGCTTTCTTTAGGGAACCTGCCATGGTAGTTCGGTAGATCTTCCCAGAAGTGCCGAATCGACCCCAGTCGGTGTAGTACAAGGTTCCATTGCAAGGGTCGACGACGATTGCCCGGGGGCGCTCCACTCGCGCAATCATAACCAGCTCGGTGCCATCGAGATTCATAGCGTAGATAGAGTTGTTGGAGCTATCGGTCCAATAGATTTTCTTCTGGGTCCAGTCATATGAAATTCCTTCGGGGTTAATGTTTTTGCTAATGATATTTTGTATTTTTGAAGATTCAGGGTTGATGGACGACATCCATGCAATTCGCGCCCACGGTCTTATTTGGGTAAAGAAAAGCTTGTTGTCTGCGTAGTCAAATTCTACACCGACGACGTTGGTCAAATTGCCGATAGGTTTAAATGGAACGCCGGTCGATTTGGGATCCAAATTCACAGCACGAATTTCAGTTCTCGTTGTGAAGACGAGATATTCATCAACTACGTCGCATTTCTTCGGGTTGGTAGCCGATATTTGACCGGTGGCGCAGTCGCACCTATGCGTGTAGCCCTTGTTTGCGTCCGGCGGGTAGCTGAAGCACAGCTGCTCGCACCCCCCGTTGCCAAGCTTGCGACAAGGATTATTGTCGTCCGTCGGCTGATTGTTTATGTCAAATATGACGATGTCCCGCAACTTTGGCAAATTAGTTCTCAATTTCTCAGGCATCGACATGTTTCCAGGTAATTTGGACGCCTTATAGATCGTTTGAAGATTTCTATCCACCCAGTAAACGCTGCCGGTGTGGATCGCTAAACCCATAGGATTCGGCAAATTGGACCGGATGAGCTGTCGATTACCGCCGTTGTAGGATATCTTCTGAATCTGGTCCAACTTCGAGTCGACCCAGTAGACGTCGTGGGTCATCATGTCTATCGTTAAGTCTCTAGGATTCGAAATTCCAGAACTGACGACCGTCTGCCAGTTGCTACCGTCCAGGTACGCTTTTCCTATTCTCGGATATTGTCCGTAATCGATCCAATAGAGAAGCCTTTTCAGCGGATTGACAGCGAGCTCTCTGGGGGCATCCATTGTCGTTTTAACAAGAACTTTTCTGTGGGATCCATCGAGCCAGCACATTTCCACGTAATTTTCGTGCGGAAAGACGTTCGTGAAATACAAGTTGCCGGCAACCCAATCGACAGCTAAGCCCCTAATGCCGTTGCTGCCGATACCGTCCTTAATGACGTGCTCCAGTTCCGTTCCGTTTGGCCGGATGCGGAATATTCCGTTCCATTGACCACGGTTGAACTCCACCCAGTAAATAAAGTTGTCCGAGAAGTGTACGTCGACGTGCAGGATGTGGTGGCCCTGGCCGGTAACGGGCACCATCGCCTCGGCGCTACCCTCGAGACTATAGCCGCGGATGAGGTCCAACTGAGAGACCACAGCGAACGTCTTGTAGGGCACGCAGTTCACCTCGTTTTCTTTTTTGTATCCGATGGAGCAGGAGCAGATGCGCGAGCCTCCGTCGCTAGGGATACAGATTTGCTCGCAGCCTCCGTTGTTCAGGGTACAAGGGTGATGATGCATCATCTTCCTCTTCTGGAATATAGTGAGAGATTTCAGATCGCTTTCGTTGTCGAGTATAACTTTGATGTTGTCGCCGTTCGGGAGGTCGGCCTTGATGATCTTCTCGTGGCGGGGATCGAGGACGTAGAGTCGCGAGTCTAGCACCGCGATGACCTTCGGATACGAGATGGCGTTGGCCTCCGATAGGATCGTTTTTCTGTCATTTCCGTCCGTGTTCACGCTGTTAACGCTGGCAGGGAATTGGGTACTAAAGTAAAGAATTTTTTTGTCCACATCGATGGCCACGGCTTCGGGTCGCTCTATGCCATCGACTAAAATCGCCGGGTTTGTACCGTCCATGTTCACTTTTCCGATTTTGGCAGGAACTCCGAAACCTCCTTCATCTGACCAGTATATTTTTCTGTAAAAATATAACAATTTAAAGTGAATTAATAAAAAATTATTAAATTTATAAAGGTAAGTAATTTTTTGTAAGAAACAAATTAATTTTTATTGATTTGTTTTATTTTTGTTATATGTGAAGCTTTGACTTAAAAACCGAGATAGAGATATAACTCTTAGGACAATTTCTTTTTTCGCAACGACTCACCCTTCGGTGGGGTCGAGACAGATGGCACGCGGGCGCGCTATGGAGGTCTTGCTGCCGTCGTTGGCGAATACGACGGTCCTGTACTTGAGCTTGCCGTCGACACGAACGAGCTCGATGTTGCTGGCAATGCGGTTGGCCAGGAAAAGGTTGCGGCCGATCCAGTCGAAGGCGATGGCCGCGGGCGCGCCCACCACGCCGGTGTCGGCGCCCAGCAGTTCGGCGCGCTCGCCGCCGCCGTAGGGCATGGTGTATACGGTACAGTTGTCGTCATCCGCGTCGCCCGCTGCCTGTAGCCAGTACAGCACGCGCCCTTGCCGGTCGTACTCCAGCTGCACTCCGCCTGCGCCCACAACACATCATCACATCAACATATCACCACATCACCACATAAGATATTTTTCTACTTATTTGCAGAACATCAATGTTGAGTGTTTCAACAAAGTTTTAATCGGAAACAAACTCACCTTGTACTCCTACGACCGGCGACAGCTGGCCTGCCCGCCCTGACCCGTCGGGCGATAAGTCGATGATCTGAGATCCTTTGAGAATCATCAAGTACGCGGATTCCTCTGTGGACAAAATAAAACACCATTGACCAATGAATACATTATCGTGTGCTGTACAGAGTTAAAAGTGAAATTTAGTTCTCATAAGACGCCATATTGAGTTTATAGTTAAGATAAGAAAATTTTTGTAATAACAAATGCTTCAAAAGAATCAAAATATGAAAACAACCTTCTATGCATTTTCCGTCGGGCAGCAACTTGTAGCCCGGTTTGCAGAGGCAGGTGCGCTGCGCTGTGCGGTTGGGGCTCAGCAGGCAGAGGTGGTCGCAGGGGTGGTCGCGGCATGGCGAGGGGTACTGCGGCTGCAGCGAGGGGTGGTGCACGTGGATGGACAGCGGCTGCGAGATGAGGTGCGACACCACGGTCTGGTTCGTGCCCTTGAACTTGTGAGCTGAGAGCACACGGTTGAGCTGGCGGTCCGTCCAGTACAGCGTGTCTTCAAACAGAGTGAGCGAGTGAGGGTGCAGCAGGTAGTGGCTGCCGGCCAACACTTGCTGCCGCCCGGTACCGTTGTAGTAGCAGAAGTCGATGAAGTCCAGTTTGGAGTCCGCGAAGTAAACTCGCTGCGTGGCAGTGTCCAGAGTAAGGCCGTTCGGCCAGTATATCTTGGTGGTTATGATAGCGGAGCGCTGCGTGCCGTCCATGCCGATCCTCTCGATGCGGGGGTTCTCTCCCCAGTCAGTCCAGAACAGCCAGCCGGCGGTGGGCGCGGGGTCGAGGCACATGCCGCGCGGCTGCGTGATGTTCCCGCTCAGCAGGGTGGTTCTCGCGCTGCCGTCCTCTTTCGCCACCTCGATTGTATTCAGCTTGCTGTCCAACCAGTAGATATTACCACCTACCCAATCGTACGCCAGGCCCTCGACCAGGTCCAGGCCGGTTGAGATGATGACCTGCGGCTCGCTACCACGGTCAAGCCTGGAGATCTTCTTCAGTTTCATATCGGACCAGAATATTGTCCCTGTGTGCATATTGGAGGCGGTCGCGACCACGTTCTCCACGTTGATGGGTACGCGCTCGAGGCCCTGCTCGTTAAGGTCGGCGACCAGGATAGAGTGCCGGTTGGATATGATGAGGAATGCGCTGGAGTGGTTGTTGGCTTTGCAGGAGTGTTTGTCGGTGTTGAGACGGTAGCCCTCCACGCAACTGCAGAAGTAGGAGCCCTTGGTGTTGGTGCAGCCCTGCGAACAGAGGCCGGGCGGCTCGCACTCGTTTACATCCTTGCAGGTGAGGCCGTCGCGCTCCAACTCCTCGCCCGCGGGGCACAGGCACAGCGGCCCGTTGGGCGTCTGTTTGCAGCCGTTTGAGCAGAGCCCACTTTGGTGCTCGCATTCGGCGAAATCGCAACTCGCACCTGAAAAATTTATATTAAATGCAGTGTTAATGAATCAATAAAGCAAATAAATAAGATCGATGTTAATTATTAAGGGGGTTATTTACCTTCATCGGCTCCGTTGGGGCAGTCGAAGCTGTTGTCGCAGACCTTCGTAAGGTTGACGCAGCGGCCGGTCACGCCGGGGCACTGCCACTGCCCGGAGGGACAACTGAAATACATTATTTACATTGAACATCGCTTTGCTAGTACAAAAATACTGTTATCCAAGTAGTATGTCCGACCTGGTTTAAAATTTATAAAAGGCAACGAAGTACTTAATCTAAGGGTTGTGTGCGTGTGTGCGTGAACACATCTATCAGTTATTATTTCACTTTATTTTAGTTAAGTATATAAGTTTATCGTATTTTGTTTTATCCTTTTTGTTATTCATTTGTATTTCCTTGTATTTTGGTTTTCTTTATGTGTTACTTGTGTACTTACCGGAAGGGCGGCGGCTTGCAGGCATGGGCGGCGCTCTCGTCGCTGCCATCGCCGCAGTCGTCGCGGCCGTCGCACACGGCGGCGCGGTACACGCAGCGGCC
>DWHV01000308.1:0-11353 GCA_018248035.1 Papilio joanae | reverse complement strand
CGTAAGGTCAATACGATATGATAGCATCTCTCGGTAATTTTGACGCAACTGTGTCAATATTTTACAGTATTGTTGGACAAATTTGGCCCGGTTAGCAAAAGTTGATATTTATTTTTTGTAAGAGCGATACTTTCGTTCGGCCATATAAATTTGTTGTTTGTTACCAATTGCAATGGCAAATGAGTTACGTGTTTACTATTGTTCTGCCAATCAACAATGTAAGTGACGGTACTAAGCAAATCGTTATTGTTTCCTAGAATCGATAAAGTATGTTTCTAAGGAAAAATTAAATTTTAGCGTAAGTGTAAATTGTCTTTTACAGTGAGATTTTGTTGTTGATGTCGAGTCAACCAATTTGCACTAGGTCTTTTTTTGATATCAGGCTATCTACCAAAGATACCTTGCCTTGTTGGGTTTTGTTGGATTTGACCCACTAAAACCCACGTTGGCCACCCTCAAGAAGAATAGAAGAGGGTACCGGGATCTCCAAGATTAAATCTTCTTAACTTAGGCTTGAGCCCCTCTTGGTGTGAAAATGTATAGATTGACGTCTAATAGATTTGTTTTTTTTTTATCCTCATACATTGTCAGTTATTGAATTATATCAACATTTTCTGCAACATCTCATCTGTAAGAATATAATAAGTTCAAAGGTATTGAAAGCAGGTCACTTTACCTTATAATTATTAAATACATATATAAAATGTCTTTAATATGATAATATTGTGCCATGTTATAAAAAACACAATTAATACATTAAAATATTATGTATTTTTATTATCAATAATTATCACGAGTTTAAATACATTTTTTGTTAATTGGCTTTAATGGATTGTTTGTGTTAATGTTATCGCAAATGTACAATTAAGGTAAAAACTTTATTCCACTATCAAGTTGTAAAAAATAAAATTCCATTGATATATTATCAAAGTTTTATTTGTACGTGAATAAAACTTGTAAAGTACAAATAAAGCCCTTCTTACACAAGGCAACGTAAATCTTCGAAAGTCGAAGAGTTCAGTCGCTAGTCCGTGCGAAACAGTTGCTGCGATTTTCAAGATGGCGGAGAAAATCTATACAGACAGACATGCAGTCGTTATGCCTGCATTGACAGAATAGATGACGCAAGTCGACGATTCAACATTGTGTGTACCTACTACCTACGGAGCGCGCAACACGATTCTCGCCACGCAACCATACACTATTAGTTTCGACGATTTACGTTACCTTGTGTACGAAAGGCTTTACAATTACGAAGTTGTATGTCGTTTGTGTGGATGTCGATAATTTTACTTTCATTGGTCAGTTCATTATATTAGCTTAAGTGGAAGAAAATCCATATTAGATTTTCTTGGAACACTCAAATACCTTTAACCAACTTGAATAAAGTCCGAGGAGCGCATGCAACGTATTGTCACAGAAGACGAAAGATGGGTCTTTAGTTGAAAAGCATCCAACAATTGTCAACAGAAAATAAACATTTCCTTTCATAGTCATTTTAGTACATATTTATACTCGATAACGATAAATGTTAGTTAAATATAACGACTTACGACTCAATAACTCGTAGTTAGATTCACATAGCAACAAAAAACATTACTGTACCGGCAGTCGGGTAGATATAAGTTTTCATAGTAAATTGTTGTGCTATGTAACATAATAGTGACATGCATCAATTACCCATTCCAGAGAAACGCTAGGTATATAATCACGTGTTTATGACACGTGTTAACAATGTTTACGGAATTTTTTTTTTAATTTATGTAAATAAAAATAATCCACAGTTATTTTAGGTTTATGTGTTTATTAAAGTATCTTCTATAGAAATATGGTAATGTATTCGAATAAATGCCAATTCATTTGGAGGTGAACGTCCTAATTGACTAACTACATTAAGGTTTATTGAACTGAACTAGCTTTGAAATCTATGTCAGACCTAAATCATTTGATAGACACATTCTTGCAATTATACTACTTTATTTCTACTTATCTTTTAAACATAATCGTTGGAGGTAATATCTTACACGGTTACTATTTTATAAAAGAACTAGCGGCCTCCCACAACTTCAACTACTCATAAAAAAAAACAATATTCCTAAAACCTATAATATGCCCTCACACATCTGCTACATTACAGTTAAGGTCCCGCCAAAATCAGTCCAGCCATTTTTACTTAATAAGGAGCCTTTGTGCTATGAAAAAGTAATCTATCTATGTATCAAATTTTATCCATATTCATACAGTTTTGGAGTTGTGGTAGAAAATATCCATCCATACAAACTTTAGCATTTATAATATAAGTCAGAATTAGTAAGATTCTGTTGTTTTCAGCGTGATAATGAAACCGGCAATCTTAGTAACGGGAGGTGCTGGGTACGTGGGCTCCCATACCGTAGCTGCGCTCCTCGAGAAACCAAACACAGATGTAGAGGTCGTTGTAGTCGACAATCTCTCAAACGCGTACAGATCTGAAGGACAGAAGAAACCAGAAGCGATAAAGATTATAGAAGAATTGACTGGGAAGACGATACATTTCTATGATGTTGATATCAGAGATGCGAATGCTTTACGAGAAGTTTTTGAAAAGGTAACATTTAGCAATATGATATCGGAAAATATTTCAAAGATGGGGGTTGTTACACCACCCATTTAACCGAGGGATGAACAATAGAAGGTTCATAGTGTCTTCATATAATATTGACGCGGCGTTACATATGTTTTTAAATTCCAGCATGACGTAGCATGCGTGATCCACTTTGCGGCGCTGAAGGCAGTGGGTGAGTCTGTGCAGAAGCCGCTCGAGTACTACCAGGCCAACATAACTGGAACATGCACACTATTTGATGTAAGAGAATTTTTATAATAAGTTAAAAAAAATACAGATTTACACCAGAACAATAATTAAAATCGTTCCGATGTTAATAATCTTAACTTTCCAATAAGTTAGATGCGCTGCATAGTGCCTTACGTGTCTCTTTACGCTCATGCTAATCTTAAAATTGTGTTCTGCGCGACTTCTGCGATGTTCCCAGCTGCCATGTTTGATTTTCCCTATTAATTTTAGGTAATGCGTGCATTCGGCGTATACAAATTAGTGTACAGTTCATCTTGCACGGTATATGGAGAGCCCGAGTCGTTACCGTTGGGCGAGGGTCACCCTACAGGCCGCGGCCTCGCAAGTCCCTACGGCAAGTCCAAGTACTTCTGCGAGGAGATCATGAAGGATATCTGCAGGAGTGATAGGGTGAGACAAAGAATGGAAATGTTGACAAACCCTTGCTAATTGTTAACATAGTTTCTACCTTTCAAAGACCTTTCCTTTTAGCAAAAAATACATGACTTTATTTTGAAACATTATGCTCATTCTCACGTAATATTTAAGCATGTTAAACCTTCATAGTGACTTAATAAAACAGCTTGACTTATTGTAATGTTCCGTAGGGTATAGAGGAGTCAATAATACTGGTAAATGCATCAAGGTAATGTGTCATAGCTTGGGGGTTGCCGGGGAAGTGTTGGGAGGGACAGCTGCCCCTCCCCTAGAGGATTGAATAATGTAAAATAGATATAAAAACTACTTCAAATAACATCATATTAATGGTAGCTGCCTCCCCCCTCCCTTCTAGACCTAACCTAGATCGTCTGACGAGGCCCCTGTAACACTGTATACCGTGTTACAGAAATGGTCGGTGATATCTCTGCGGTACTTCAACCCAGTTGGTGCACATCGCAGCGGCCGCATTGGTGAGGACCCCGCCGGTGTACCCAACAACCTCATGCCCTTCATAGCTAAGGTACCTCATACACTCATACAGAATCATCATACAAAAATGGATTAGAAAAAAAAAAATGAAAGCTAAAAAACTTTACCGACTTCTATAATGTTATTAGCGCCATCTATTATTTATTTGTGTTATTTGGGTTTGGTATGAAAATGTTCCGTTGTCAGGTGGCGGTGGGTCGTCTGAAAGAGCTGCAGGTGTTTGGTGCTGATTACCCGACAATAGACGGTACTGGTGTTCGTGACTACATCCATGTGGAAGACCTCGCGGATGGTCACGTCAAGGCCATCAAACTCTTCAGCCAGACAGGATTTAATGGCTTTCATGCTGTTAACTTGGGTAATGATAATTTCAGTATCAGAGGTTTGTCACATTTTGACGGTAAAATTCTATTAAATGTTACCGTTAAATAGAAAAAACATCTAAACTACTCGTCTAATATTTTCTTTTTTTTCTTGTGTAGTTTTTTTTAAATAATCAAAATTAATTATTAAAAAAGACAAATATGGATTTTAAAAAGAATTAGTCGGACGCATTTTTTTTTTTTAGTTTAATTACTATTAATTTTGAATTATTACCATTGTTTTCTTATACAAATTGCGAGAAATTACAAATTACAATTGATTTCTGTGTGCAGGTACCGGCACTGGTTACTCAGTGTTACAGATGGTGAAAGCATTTGAAGAAGTCAGCGGTAAGAAGATACCTTACAAGATAGTTGGCAGACGAGAGGGAGACATCGCCGCAAACTACGCGGACGTCTCGCTCTCGCACAGGATGCTGGGCTGGCGTGCGACAAGGACGCTGAGAGATATGTGCGCTGATACATGGCGCTGGCAAAGCAACAACCCAGATGGGTATAAATCTACATAAATATATATAAATAACTTATATTTTATAGGTTTTTTTAGAGCAGAGATTTCAAAAGTGATTCATAATCTGTGGTCGTCTATGATACAGATAAAAAAAATATAAAAGTTGAAGAAAGGTAGCAATGTCTATTAAAAAGATTGGAATATCTGCTTTAAAGAAACAAAAGACTTTTGCTAACACAAATTATGATTCCAATAGTCTATGGTACGTGTTTTATCTACGGTTTTATATTCTATGACATATTCTTTGACGAGGTCAAAGAATTAAACTTTAGTTGAAGTACTAATTTTCTATATTAAAGAATTACTTAATATAATTATTAAGTAATCTCTAATTTTTATGTTACAACCAAAGTAAATTTTCACCATTATTTCTTAAAGTCATTAGTTATTTTGTAAATTTACTTAATTTTTACCATAATGTTCCTACTGAGTTGCCATATTTTTGCTTAAATAATTTACCAAATACAATAGTTGACATTTAATTTTTATATATAAACACCGGATAAAGTTTTGATAGTGTATTTGTTGATTTACTAGACTTTTTGGGTATTACCCATAATGAAGTGAACTAGGTCTACTGATTTCTATAGAATGGATAGCTCGTTGCTAGGAAATGACAACTTTAGCTTCACTTAGACACGCCTGTATTATGTTCCTGACAGTTAGTCTCTGTTAGTTCGAATCCTTCACCAACTGTAACCAACAGCGCCAAAATCAATTAGGCACAAAATACCATGGGTTATAGCCTGTCCATATATATATATAGGTTAATGCTTAGGTGATATTAAAAAAATCAAATTGTCTATTTTATTTATTAAAGTTAAAACTGTACAATGTTAAAACCAAAAATATACCAAAGCCAATTCAATGAGTCTTGAAAGAAATATATTTAAGTTCTTAAGTTTTTGTTAACATTTCTGTTGTTGCATTTAAAAATGTTTTAAGTTATTTTTTTATTTATTATTAAAATTATGTTTATATAAATTATATATCTGCTTGTTGAGATGTTGAAAATGTTTTATGTATATTGAATGAAATTGTTCCACTGCACAAAACATAACTATTGTTATTTCTGTCTTCTCCAAATTGAATTAAAAGGATGACATGTTTTTACGCAAGTGTTTCAACAGTGGAAACTCCGACGATGTTTATTACTGATTTACTAAAATTTGTTATTTTTTATCGAAATTTCTATGTTTATTCCAAAAAATATCATTCCTATTATTTATATTTTTAATTATTTTGTATGTAGTAATTTATTTAATAGGTGCTCCTTTTTTCCAAATATTAAATTGAATACGGTATAATAAATGTAATTTATTAAAATAAATAAACCATTTTATTTATCTTTCTATTACTTTATAATTTTTTTTTTAATTACTCGTTCCTCATATCTGCTTAAAGTTTTAAAGACTGATTGCAGATGCAGCTTAGAAAAAAAAAACTTTATAATTTTAATCTGAATTAAAAAAATAAAACAAAATTTTGTTATTGTATTTTTATATTGTCTAAAATTACAAATCTTTTGTTTTTTTTTATAATTTCAATAATTATTACAAACTAATTTCAAGTGAATCTATTTTTTCAGCACATTTCATTGCTCAGCTTGCGTCTAAAAATATTTAGATTTACATTTTTACAACTATCATTAAGAACAAGGGGTGAGGTGAGATGTATGCGGATGGCAACAGATCATCTTACAACTGGTGTTCAATATCAAAGTATATACAAAAATATAGTCATCTGAACGAGATGACGCTATATTTTTGTTATTAAGGTTATCACATATCTTGACGGCTCAGAACTTCGTATGCTGCTGCGCAGAACACAATGTTAGATGTAGAGGGGGGGGGGGCACTGCGCAGCGCATGTCCTCGAGCAGTCAAAAATATTGAAACAGCCTATACTACAGTTTTGGTAGTAGACACAAACAATTAGTTTATATTCTATGGTTATTCTAAAAAAAATGAAGAAAAAGGGAATCGGTACTAAATGTTAACAAAAGTAGCATAATAAAACTAAAAAAAATAAAATAATGCTTACTACTAAATACAGGATGTTTCCAAATATAAATCGGTAACTTTTATATTTATGAAACATTCTGTATACACTTTAACTTATAATTGCACCTACAAGAAGTAGACAAGTAGAAAATTATACCAAATAAAAATAAAAAAAAACTTAGAAAACATTCGAAAAAATTTAAATTAGATCTCGCCTAAACGCAAAAAAAAAGTAATTAAAAATTATAAATAACGTCGCAAAGTGCCGAAAGTTTTAAAAATAAAATCCACACACTCAAGATTCATACATACTTGAAGAGCATTCATTACAATTTCTTGGTCAGAGAATTAACGATGTTCAAAATTGAGTTATAAAAATTTGTATGAATTTCAAAAACATCCAAAAAATACCAATGAAATTGAACACCGACATTACAAAATATGAGAGAAAAAAAAATATATATATAAAAAAATTAGACATTTCTTTACACAAACACAGCTCAATGTTTACTATGAGAAGGTAATTATTGCTACTTCATTACTTAGCTCTAAACATCAACGACTTACTGCTAAGTCAACTCTGAGCCACACATTACACAAATTGACCCATCTAACGAAAAAAGTTACATCACAGCATATGTAACTCTTTTCATCGGACAAATCACAATATTTATCAATTCCCAAAACATACTGTAGTTTGCATCAAATTAAAATGAAAAAAAAAAAGAATTGCTCGTTAAAACAAATGTATTTACAATTACAAATAACTAAAACTGTATTTAATTTTCTAATGGGAACCGATAAATATTTTCTTGTGTATAATTTAGTGGGCATTTTAAATAATAATAAGGCAACCATTGGTGGATAGATCTATGAAAAGTGCATCGAGACGCTAGCACAGTCCGGCCCTTAGGTCACAGTCGCATGTAGCAGGGACACAAAGCAAATACTTGCTTATAACTTCATACATATACATCCACATACATACAACAGTACTTCGGATAGTCAATTTTAAATAAAAAAAAGTACTCGGACCTTGCCAATATCAAAGAAAACTAAAGATTTAATGCTAATGGGACTTGTGTGATCTTACGTGATCAAGAAGACTAGATTTACTGTTGGTTTCTGAGACCAAAATCTCTATATAAAACATATCATAATCCCTATTTATTACCTTTGACAAAAGTTCTCAGAAACCTATGGTAAATCTCTTTCTATTGATGAATCTTGAGAGGTATGTCTAGTAATTATCCTTCTCATACATATATTAATGGCTTCCTTTTTAAATTGCTTCGAGTTAAACATTTGAAAACAACAAAACTAAATAGACAATATTAATTACTTACCGTTGGTTTCTGAGACCAAAATAACAATCAAACACATTGTTATCTCTATTTTGTCTAATAACATTGATGATGAAATATGGTGATACATGTATTTTGGTCTCAGAAACCAACAATTATAGATCAATTAAACCGATACATTTTTAGTAGATTTTCTAAAGCCCCTTTTTAAATGCGACTGCGATTCTGGAAAAACCAACATGGCCAACAAGATAGACAATAGAATCTTAAACACACTTTGGTCGACAGGTAACTTATGGATACAACAGTGTTGGAGGCTAAGGGCATGTCTATGCTAACACAACGTGCGAACTGTTTTTAAAAATAAAAAACAACTATAACCTAACAATGTAATGTGATTCTTTGACAAATCATACTATTGTTACCCACTGGTTACATTGAAACAGATTCTAAACTGTATAAAACTATGGCCCTTATTTGTAACATCGTCAAAATTGAACATGTTATATGCATTCAAATGTAAACATGAAAAAATTAATTTAATACCTGACATTGTCAATATGTTATAGACATAAAAAATGTATTTTTCTAAAGGCAGTTTAATTTTTTTAAACTATTGATCAAAATCCAAAACTCAACTCCGGGATAAGAGTTAATATTAAAGTTATTTTTGAAATTATTTTTTTAACTTATTTTTTATGTAAAAAGTATGATTTGTCAAAGTACCAACAACATTTCCGTTATAATTTTATATCAAATATATAGTAATATATCATTTATTGTACTTTATTTTAAATTGAATATTTTATGAAGCAACAGATTTTTTTTTCCATGGACTTGAATTTTTTCAAAAATAACATTTAAAAAAAAAATTATCCATCAAAATTTTATATGCATTCAATGTCAACATATTGAAAGTCAGGAAATTATTTGTATATGGAATGGACTTTTCCTATCTACACATTAGTTTAAGTAATTTAAAAAAAAAACAAGAATAAAAACTCTTTGGATATCAAATGTGATAAAAATGTCAAATGTAATTTTTTTTACTATTTTTAGAATTAAATATGGCTTGACAAAAAACCTGAGGTTAAGTCTATAGTTGGTATATGCTAGCTTATTAAATTCACTCTACTTTTGAAGGGCATATGTCAAATTAGGAATTTACAATAATTTTTTAACAATTTGTTATTCACTTACCTAAGTCCAATGTGTAGAAAGTTTGTAAACTTAAAAAAGGTATCGAAATTAAATGAACGGTTGAGGTTAGTTAGTGGTATGTTACATTGGCTTTCTTCATTACAATCACTAAAGTCTTTAGGGCACTTGCGCACTGAGCTGGTGTTAGCCTTCCCGTTTAATGGTGGGCATCTGTGGTGGAGGCTCAGCGAGACCTTTCACCTGGAAAATGGAGCAAATATATAAAAATCTTAAATTTACTTCACATATTTAGTGCTACCAACTTGCTTGGTAAGTTCAAATCAATTGAGAACTCATTGATCTTATAAATTGACTCATATCAGTCATATATAAACTGAATATATTAACACATTCGATGTTGCTACGATGTTTTGAGAGCGTCGGTGACTCGGGAGTTAAACACTTGACTTGTAATCTACAGATCCTGGATTCGAATCCCGCCATGTACCAATGTTTTCGATTTACATATATACATTTATCCCACTTTTTTCCGATGAAGGTAAACATCGTGATGCAACCTACACATATCAGAGACATGTGTGAAGTTAACCAACCCACACTGGATCAGCATAATTGACTATGGCTTGGTCACCCCTAACTTAGGGAACGCTCCGAGCCCCTTGTTGGGGATGTATAGTGAGCTGATGATGTTTTAGTTTTATAAACTGAACTATATATAAAAAAAGAAAAATATAATAAAACAAAAGACCAGTAGATGGCATGGAATTTGTTAAGTGATTGAATCAATACCAACATATCGGCCAATCTTCAACAAAGTTAAATCTTTCAATATGTCTCAGTTTAAATGTACTTCTTTTCATTAGATGGGTAATGTTATTTGTCAAACAAAATAACCTTATTTAGTCTTTAATAGAACTCATAAACATAATAATTAAGATAACCGCAATAGATTTCCGAAACAGTTTGGAAAAATAACAAAATTTAAATATTTGATAATAACCTTAAGTCTTGCGGCCGTCTTGAGGAAGGCAGGCAACTGTTCCTGCGATACGTTCACTTCACCCGCGTACATAAACTCCAGTATCGCTTGTAAGTGCAAGTAAGAGACATCCTTTAATATTATTATTGGATGTTTCGATGGGTTTTCCTAGAAAAAGAAAAATGCAAAAAAAATATTAACACAAGCATAGTTAATCTTACTAATATTATAAATGCGAATGTTTAGAAGGATGGATGGATGCATGGATGTTTGTTTGAAGGTATCTCCGGAAAGGTTCAATGGATCATGATAAAATTTGGCACAGATGTAGAACATAGTCTACTTATTTAGTTTCTTTAATTCCGCGCAGACAGAATCGCGGGCGACAGCTAGTAAAAAATAAAGACTTCCAATATATCGACGGCAGAAAGCGGAAATGTCGTATCTCGAAAATTGGCCCAAATAAGTTAACATCAATAGCTGTAACTAGTAAAAATAATCAATGGATGGAATGGAACTTTAGGACATACCAATTAACGGTATCAAATAACGCTTAGATTGATAGAAATACGTTCCAAAGTTCAACTTCCTATCTTAATTAATTTAGGAGTTGTGATTTTTTTGAAATAGCTTTTTGGCTCTGGTGTAAAACTAGATATTTTGAGATACGACATTTCCGCTTTCTGCCGTCGATATAGCAGTGATTTAAGTGAAATATCTATCATAAGGAAAGTTAGAAATCACATCCGTAAAATTATGGACAGTATAGTAATCCCGTTTCTAATATTAAAAAAATAATTGACTAAGTATAAAGAACATAGAAAGATTTGATTAAGTGTATACAGGATGAATAAAAGCATGCATAATAATCAATAAATTACCAACAGAACAATATTGTTGTACAAGACAATGTAGTGACAACATCCTGTCACTGTATACAATGAAATGTTTATTGTTACCAATTGATCAGTTATATAATGTTCTAGACCAGAGATTTCATTAGTTTTTTCTCGGACCATTTAAAAATTTATAAATTATAGTGAACCCGTACTGTTACAGTTTTTCTTTAACTTGTAAAAAATCAACTTTATTCCATTATAGACCTATAATTATTCCACAAATTTCAACTACAATAATATTTTCTGTACAGAGACATTTTTTATTTTATTTACAACTAGCTTTTACCCGCGACTCCGTCCGCGCGGAATAAAAAATAGAAAACAGGGTAAAAATTATCCTATGTCCGTTT
>DWHV01000307.1:0-11355 GCA_018248035.1 Papilio joanae | reverse complement strand
CAAGACGGCGGTCACCCTGGGGGAGGCGCGCCCTACTTTTCAAAATAATTAATAGAAATATGTGCTCCCTAACAGAGGTGTACATAAATACACATAGGCTACTTATTTTTTTTATTTAATTCCGCGCGGACGGAGTCTCGGGCGACAGCTAGTCGATTTATACATATCACCTATGTCACCCAGGGATAATGTAGCTTTCGAACAGTGCAAGGTTTTTTCAAACTGGCTCAATAGTTTCGGAGCCTATACGAGTACAATGCAAACAAACTTTTTCAATGCAAACAAAATCTTTTCTCTTTATAATAATAGTATTCATGATAATATATAATATTACTGGCCTACATCAAATTTTCATTTATATCAAGTACATAATTAAAAAGAATACTTGTTAATTATTTACATTTTAATTAAAATCCGTCCATCCCGTATTACTACTGAATAGGCACTACAAGGGTATGAGTGATTGTCAAATGTAAAGATATATGTATATCACTTATTTCTTTTTATCACTTAGGACACAAAAAATATTTTTACATACAAAATAAAATTAAACTAGAGATATGTGAAACATATTAATTTAAAAATATCCAGAATCCAAGTTCGTTTAAAAGTTAACATCTTGTCTTTTATTTTTATTTCTAAAAAATAATAATTAAAAATAAATATGCTTAGTTTTATCTTTTGTATTATTACGTTTAATAATAATACGTTCCGAATTACTAGACTAAACTTCTTACAAATTCAAATGAAAGAAATAATATTATTTTTCTTTACATACCAATAACGGTTTCGGCAAATAAATGCCATAAAATTATAAAAGCTGACCTTACAACAAAATAAATTTGCCCTTGCATACGGCCCTGATGACTCATGAACATGACACGACACGAAGACCCGCTGACCCGTTTCCCAAGCCACCTGCGACTAGTCAATTTACCTTAAAAAAATCTCGCAAAACCCCGGTACTCAAGAAAAGTGTTGTGTTGACTTAACACACATACATGAGTCTTAACGGCCGCTTGTCCTCATTTTATCGTCAAACGAAAAGGCACGTTAACTTTGACACTTTTGACTTAAAGTCCACATTTCAGTAAACTATGATGCGGTCATTACGATACTCTTCTTTGTAGATTTAAAGAAATACTATGCTCATGTAATCAAGTCGTTATAAGCTAACATACATATACATACGAATGCTTCACACGAACTTATTACTATCTTGATCTAACATAATTCAACAATTATTTGAATAAACATAAAGCACTATTTAAGAGAAAAATAAATGATGGAACATTTTGGAATCGCCAATATTGATGAATATTCAAATTCAAGAAAGCGTACAGTGAATATTCATAAACCACGAATATTGCAATGAAACGTAAGTATCGAAGATATCGATAAAAACATTGTTGTAATTTAAATCGATGTATGTATAAAAGAGAGTCGTGTTACGGCTGAACTGATTTGGTTGAAAATTGGTGGTAGATAGCTTAGAACTAGGAGACCGCCATAGGACTGTTTATCCCGTCTGTTTCCGTGGGACGTAACATATATTTTTTAATTCCGCGCGGACGGAGTGACGATCAAAAGCTAGTGTGCATATATATTAAGTTTAAGGTAACAATAAAAGTTGAATTGAGGAAAAATAGCCCATTAAATAGATACAACTGTACAACTGTAATTCAAGCCCACATTAAAAATACAGCTTTAAACCATTATTTTTAAATGTGTTGAGGTTCAATGTATCAATTTGTAAGTATGAAAAAAGTTATTGATGCGATTGGATTAAACAGAAATATATATCAATTAGCAGGTACAGCTGAACATTACGTGTACTGAAACCTTAAAAGTGAAGTAGTCCGTTGTCTTGCGTTAGCATCGTATCCCCTTCGCAACCTCCAAGAGTGTCCTATAATCCAATTATATATACGTATGAATAATAGAAACTTGTAACATGAAAAATCTGGTAAATCAAGTTAATGAATTACATATGAAAAAATAATGAACGAAACATGCGGCATTAATTGATTAAATTTGGACATTCGAAACAGTTTATTGAAAAAAAATGTTATTTGTAAATATGAGTAGTTATCTATAAATATACAATAATTAATATATATACATTATAATATTGTCATTCACTTTTCGCCCTCCATAAACTCGTAGTCAGCAACACTTCAATGGAGGACGCAACGAACAGAGTAAGTAAAATATCCAGAACGTTCGTAATTATATTAAATCTTATTGAATGCCTTTTTTGTACATAAATATATACTTAGTTAAATTTTATAATTAATAGGATATTTGTATAGAGAACCAAATTTATTAATACGAGTATAGGACGGGTTCTAACTTTATGATTACAACACAACTTCTAACTTTGTGTCTTGTAGATTTCTATCTTTTGATTAGTTATTTGAATTTTCTTTTCCTTTATGGAATGTTTTGAATTAATAACATGTCATATATGAATTAACAAGAATTTAATTTTTTCTAAAAATAATATTTTTACATCAAATGTTGAGGGTAAACTAAATTTTAATTACTCTGTGCATAATCCAGTAAAGGCACACAGTAGCCGACATGATACGATTTTATACTGTCGTTGGGCAGACTGTTAAGTGCTACAAATCCTCTTTCCAATGCCTCACGCTCCTACGGCCAGTTTCCTTCACATAACGAACATACAAGACTTATTCAACGGCAGTGAATCGTCCTGTGTAATTAAAATAATGAAAATGACTGCAATATTTTTGACTCTTATTATTATTATTACTACTGGGGCTAAACAGATATGCTTAGAAGCAAAATCGGATGCAGTGAGCGAAGTGAAATTCGATAAAAGCTACTCTGAAGACGTTTTCCAACAAATGCAGACGACATCGGAAATAACGCCCGCGCCTTCAACAGGAAACAAAGTAAATGATGTTACTAGTACCGTGTTGAGTAAGTCTTTAGAAGCACAAGAAGAAAATTTTCTTGCAATCTCCCCAATTACAACGTCAGGAAAAAACTCCATTGAAGAAAAAAATAACGACTTGGATGAAGGAAATGCTGAATTATTAAAGACGTCGGAGCTAACCGCTACAAAACAGAATAAAACAGCAAATTCAATGCACAGTACCAATTTACGGAAAGCCATTAATTTGCCGCCAGCTTTAAATGTTATTTGGGAAAACTGCTTAGAATCTGCATATAGAGAACATAATAAAATAAATTTCAAACCCCAACGTCAGTTGGAAGTTGCTAAAAATCTACAAGTTCTTAATAATAGAATTGGAGGAAATGTTTGGGATAAAAGAGATGTGGACGGGACGAAATCAGTAGCAATTAAGGCTTGGTTAGATAAGTATAATAATTTAAAAAATGCAAATAAGGATAAAACAGGACAATCGAACGAAACAACAGACGTCAATGAAGTGTCGATATTAACAAAAACTACTAAGCCTGTAACGTTTGAAGTATTTTCAATAACAAAGAAGCTTTTGAATGAACAAGAAAATTTGATCAACAGTACGCTAAGTTCAGCAGTAACCGAGAATAATATAAGAGCAAGTAATTCCATAGAGTGGTTTGAAGAAATGGATCAAAGTAAAATAAAGTTTAATAGTTTACCTCAAATGCAAAATTATTTAGTACCAAAGTTTAAACTAGAGCAAGGATATCATCCTTTTACATTTGTGGCTGGCTTCTTTTCTATTATTTATCCATTCGACTTTCCTATCGGTAAGTATTGCAATTTAATTTATTACTTTTAATTAATAAGGTTTGTGCTATAAAATTATATAAAACAAGTGAACTGTCTCCAAAACACTTCAAAAGTCGGTTTCGCTTTTGATTTGATTTTTAATTTTTTCTTGTAGGTAATATGAAAAAATTGCTTTATTAATATTATGATCGAATGTATTTTATTATTACTTGTTTCTTAATTTAAACTCGATCGTGTTTTACAAATTAACATAGTGTTTTTAATTTGGTAGGTCTTGCCAAGGATATAATTTGGGGACAAGTAACATTTCCGTTGTCTTTTATTCAGGTATTTATTATGTTTTTATTAACTTAAACTTTTTAGTAAATCATTTATTTAAATATTATACCTAACAACTACAATTAATTAACGAAAAGTACAACAGTGTTTTAAAACAATCATATTTATAATTAAGACTTCAAAGACTCCACTTTAGGATTGAATTTCGTTCGCCGAAAGTTTTGAAAACATTATCGATTAACAAAATGTTTGCTGTCGCAATTAATAGGAAAACTGTAGTAACTACATATACTTTTAGTTTATAATTAAATTATGTTAAATTTTCAATATAATATTTCATTTATAATACTACAAGTTCGTCTTTTGGTATTTTACTGAAGAAGCTCTGTACATTTTTGAACGCAATACCGATGACAATATCGACTAATGGTTTTCCAAATTCAGCATCTACAACTTTCCAATTTTCGTTTAGGAACGTCAACACTGTTTGACCTGAAGATAAAAAAATATATAATTAACTGTTATATTAAACATTTGTTAAAGAGCTTATTACTATATTATGCTTACTTAGTTCAGGGTTCCCTTTGAAGAGATTTGTGAGGGCGAAATGTACTTTTCCTTTAATATTATAAGATACTATGTAATCTTTAACATCATAATATGTTACTCCATCTCGAATATTGTCGATAAACTTAAGCTTTATTTTAAGATTCAAGTCAGCTGAAAAATTAAAAAATTGGTTGTCCTTAAAGTCGGTTTACGGACGATAATTTTTCGTGATAAACGTCATAAGGAAACATTGATGAAAAAATTGCATACTTCTATAAATTGAATTGAATTAGAACAGATAAAGATAGACTCAGGCGGAACGTGAAAATGAGTCAAACTTTTTCGATGACGTGCGTGCGGCATTCATCGGTTATCACGTATATAATAACGTTTAAGTGACCTTGACTTTTTAACAGAACTTATGATCAACATTTAAATGTTAAACAATGTAAAACGTTTAAAAAAATAATTCACTACAGTTACATAAATATCACTAAAATGAAAAGCTTCCGATGTTAATGGTTCTACTCGTAACAAGACACATAATAACTTTAAACTAAAATGAATGTTAATATTTAAAATTAAAACCGGTAGGTACCCATGATTCTCTTCTAAAATGTTTATTAGGTATTTTAAAAGGTGCCTAAATTTATGTAATTTAAAAAATTCTTACTTATTTTTAATTTAGCGTCCCCGTCTCCATTAATTGCGATAATAAGTATTTGTCCTTGAGCCTTGTATTTGCCTTTAATTGTAACATTACAAGTTAACTCTACATCGGCATCATTGTTTTGGAATCTGAAATTAACATTTTATTTAATACTTGCAATAAAGATGAATTGTTAACAATCGATATTAATTAATCCTACTATAAGAAATCAACGTCATTATCAGCCTGTGTCAGTCAATGATTTTCCCCAATGATTTCCATAATTATGTGGTCCTCAGATTCCTGTATCCAGCAACATCCTGTTATCATAACGAGGCCGTCGGTTTACCTAACTACTTGGTGATTCCGTTTTTTAGCACAATAAAAAGTAAAATGCTATAGCGAACTGTAAACAGACGAAAAATAACAAATAACGCAAAGGGCCAATGTTTAACAGCAACTAAAGGATGTTTGTTATAGAGACCCTTATTTTATTTTTTATGACATCCGGTTATGAAATTTGTAGGTATGTTGGTTTTATTTGTGCCATAACTGGTGTCAACTAAAGTCATAAAGATTAAGGTTACTATAAAAAATAGATCGTAAAAGTATTTCCTTAACCGTTCAAGGTTGACACTGGTGAAATATAGTATACAGTAAATCTTGTTTCTAAAATTTACTGGAGCTACTTATACGACTCAACTCAACTCACAACTCACGCCTGTAACCCAGAAGGGTAGGCAGAGATCTCAGACCTCCATTTGGTGTGGCCAAATGAACCTCCGCAATCCACTTTTCGCCATTTCGCGGAACGGAACGTGACGGGTGGCGAGCCGCGTCGCCTTCTTTTTCTCCCGGGAATTAACACTTATGTGCGGCGGGTCTTGCATCACGATGTTTTCCTTCGTCGTACGAACGTCGGATAAATGTACATATGTAAATCGAAAATCGAGAAACACATTGGTACATGGCGGGATTCGAAAAAGACCTGCAGATTGCAAGTCAAGTGCTTAACCCCTGAGCTACCGACTACTTATACAAGTGAACATTATATAGTAAAAACAAGATATCATGACATTTGAAACTCAAGGTTTTATCGAACAACGAAACACCAATAAAAATATATGCAAACTTACTTGACATCATTGACTACGCAGTTTCGAAGGCCCTTTAATACACCATCCTTGAACTCAATTTTTAAACCACCGGGCAGTTCTACATTGACATAATCGTAGGTAAGAGGATCAGTGGCGTTAACAGCAAGACTCGGGATGCCTTTAACAAATCTCGGAATCGTTTCTTGAATGTTCTTCTTCAGACAAACGGACTTTAATCCCACGCATGGGCTTATGTAATCAGCTGAAAAAGATTTAAAAATTTCCTTTATTGATATTGTGCTTACAACTGTAAATTGTAATATTTAATTTACTGGCTGTCGCCCGCGACTCTGTCCGCGCGGGATTAAGAAATAATGTAATAAGTAGCTTATGTGTTCTTCCAGACTATGTTCTACATCTATGCCAAATTTCATCGAGATCCGTTGAGCCGTTCTGGAGATACCTTTAAATATCCATCCATCCAATTATCGCGTTTATAATATCAGTAAGATTAGAGTCTTATTGCAAATTAATTAATTTAAGTATGTACAGGCCATAAAATTAAGTCTTTTAATTCTGCAAATCTTTTAAGAATCCAATTGGGTTCGCACATTAAATTGACATAGACAACATCACAGTCCGTTAGATTGGATACTTTTTAAAGTTATTTGTCCTTATATCTAGTAAAATATTCAAAACTATTCATTTAATTTCTTCAAACCTCTAAGATAATTTAATCCAAATAATATTTTACAACAACAATTATTTTAATTACACTCACGTGCTACTCTGGAATAGCTAACAGAGGATTGTAAAACAACTAAAGTTATTATAAACACAGTATGTTCGAACATATTTTCTTTTATAAATTAATTTTAGGAACTGAACCAAAAAATATGTAAGCGATCAGTTGTCACTGTGATCTAAAGCAAACTGGAGTGTGATTTTAAATATATACGAAGCGAGTTTTTGTTCGAGAGCTTAACAATATGCATAAGCTTTGAGTCAGGAAATCATTTAAGCTGTTTACAACTATACTCACTGTTTAATTCTGATAGAAATGTCAATGCCTCTATATTTAAAATATATATATATATATAACATATGTGTTATTTTAAACCTTTGTATATTCTATAAAATAATTAAGTATTATATTACCTGTACTATAAAGTTTTATAAGTAATAATTATTTAAAATAATTTTTATACAACTGTGCACAACTGTACAAATTCGTATGGAGAATATATTTTATGTTGCCTTACCAAAATTATTCACAAATCCTGTCCCATTCCCAAAGTCACGTTTAGGTTTAATGTTTATTAAAGGTTTAAAGCTTAAAGTTTATGTTATAAATCGTCAAAACTTAATTTCAATTTAAACATAATATAAAAAGTAATTAAAATTCAATTCAACGAGTAAAAAAATCATGTCATGCAAAGTATTTAAAATATATTGAGCAAAAAAATATAGTTAGTTGTACAAGGAACTTGAACGAGTTGAGCGAGTCAGTTTTTTTATAACATTGCAAAAATAAGATACTATACAGCTAATCACTACAATAGTTTTTATTTTTTATTTTGGGAGATATTTTAATAACTTGTCTTATATATCGGCAATAATTTGTTAATATAAAGTCAATATAAAGTTTTAAATACTCGTTTAAAATAGAGAAAATTAAGATAAGGGCATGTCGATTTACAAAACGGCACGCTCGTCGACAATAAAGATACGAAGTATACTTTTTTTTAGCTTTCAACGCGATCTACTTCGTTGAATCTTGGCAGTGTGAACTTTACGTTATTGAGTTTCAGGAAACAAGCATTTTAAAATGTCAATGCTGTTCCTATATTGTACACAAGATGAAATAATTTTTGGTGACCGGTGTTAGCAACTAAGATTACAAAAATAATTATTAAAGGGTCAACAATATGTTTAAGTTAAATGTATGTATATAAGGTTCTAATAGAAATATGAAGCTCAAAATTATTTACGTAGCATTTGCATACCAAATGTACTTGTAAAAAATTACTCTTATACAGGCTCTAGTTAGTTTCACCTGTCCTGATATTTGTCATCAAATCTTGTTTAATTGGAATTAATTTGATGCACTTCCCGGTTACTGATTGAGGTGAAATTTTACACATATATGTGTGTATTATTACGTCACAATTTAATATCATGATGACGTGGTGCTGATCTGATGATGGAGTTGGAAGTTGGCCACAGTAACTTTGCTTGAATGACTTGAATGAAATGACACAAACTTATTGAGTTTGGGCTCGTTTGAATCGTCTTGACGAGTAGTTTGTCTTTTTATTTATTAGTTCTTTTAATTAGCAAGAACATAGTAAAAGCTTGATTTAAACAAGTTTTTCTCTTTTATTTATTTTTTATTTAAAATTAATACATGTATTAAATTAATAAAAACAAAGTATAGGTAATCTAAAACATTGACTTCTGCAATTAAACTTTACAAGAAAAGCTTTATCCAACCGGCTTTAAAAACCATTCCGTGTTAAATAAGCACTCCGGGTTATATCTGCTATATCTAGGGTTGTCAACAATGACATATTTTTTATTCAAACAAAGTACTATCATAGTATGTTATTTTAGTATAATATTTTTATTTTCTAAGCTAAAAACATTAGTTACAAATAAAACTTCCCGCCTGAATTTTTTTCATTCTTCTCCTATTTTACTCAATGCTCAGAAATAACAAAAGCTAATTTTTACTAACACTAAATTTTATTATTAATTGTATACACTTATTAAACTAAATTTATTTAAACTATCAGAAAAAATCAGTAAACAATCTATACGAAAAAATGAAAAGCCGATAGGATAGTAAGTAATCAGTAGGATACTGGTATTTTGACAACCCTTGTTATATACCGCTAGTCATTTACAAAAGAGCTTATTTCTTCTGAAGGAAAAACGTATCAGACATTTCCTAATTACATCGACGATTCCGCAGTGTTCCGGTGATTATGTATTCATATATGTGTATAATTCAATCCGGTGAATGTGCGAACAGCTTTCAGAATAAGTGAACCTTTATTAAATATATTAGAATAGCTACACTGAATAGCTATTAACTCGAACCCTAGATAAAGTAAAATTATGTTAACTACAGAGTACTTGTGAAAATTGGAAATATTGATCTATCTAATAAGGAAAATTTGAACGTGACAGATGCTAAAGCCTTTACTCTCAAAAAATTAGGTTTTAGTAATGTCAGCATTTAACTTTATACAATATACTTTTTATTCCTTGTAAATGTTAATTCCTTCTCACAATATATTGTAAAACAGAATTACTATAAATTTACACTTATTATTTACGCTTTTTTCAGTCTATCAAAGTGGAGTCAACTTTCTTAGCATTCGTTGTGCTCTTTGCATGTATTGCTTTAATAATACCGACGTATCTCATCATTTTGGGAATAATATACCTTCTATCAAAGTCAAGTTGCAACGACGAAGCGGAATCTGGAGCTTTATTCCCAGAGCAAGAAGGTTCAAGTTGCGTTGACAAGTTTTTGGTCTTTATGACATTCTTTACTGTTATAATATGTTGGTAAGCTTTTAATATTATTACTTGAAATTCAATTTAATTCGATCTATCAAAAATTGTATTCGTTGTAGATACTCTGGATAGGGTTTGATGTAAAATAGCATCGAAATTGTCTGAATAAGTATATGTTAAGCCATCCTTCAAATTATGATGAATAACGAAGGCAGAAATGAATAAATTACCAAGACATTTTCTCTCAATCCGTTTACAAATAAAATCAAATGAGAAACATCTTTCCGAATGGAATAGAAATAGAGCTAAATAATACAAAGTTCATCCTTTACAAAAGTTAATGCGCTTATCTGGAAGTCACAACTGCCACTATACCTAGATTTTAGGTGAATAAGTTCGGCCAGAGATCGAAGCGTACAATAAGCCCATAATAAGGGTCGCCCGAGTATTCTACAGAATGACCCAAGGGGACAATTGACATGCATTTCTCAATGAATTGCCTTTCGCTTTTATTGAAGAAAATTTAACCTTTGTTCATCCTTTTTATATTGATTTCATTTACTGAAACATAGTAAAGTCTTTTAATGTTCGTTGGTCAATAGACTTCACCGTACTGTTTTGGATTAATACTTTGAAAAGAAAAATATAATTTGAATTAATTTTTCCGGACACATTTACATTTAAAAGATTATAATAATTTGATATAAAAAACATCATATGACTTATAAAATAAGGTTGCATTTTTTTTTATTTCCCAGCACCCTTATATGCGGTATGGTGTTAAGCAATGAACAGTCGCATGTGGCAGCGATGAGCAGTCGTAATGTGGTGAACTGCGCGTGCGCAGACATCGCAACGTGGTTGTCGGTCGCTGCGAGAGAACTGCATTACAGTTTAGTGCCGCCTATAGATCTTGTGCTCTACGCTTACCAAGAGGACTTAAAAAGTAAGTAACATCGTACATGTAACCATCAACACTTTTGATGATAGTTAATTAAAATCCATAAATATGTTACTTGGTCCTAAGAGTATACACTATTATTGAAACTACTAATTTTCTAGGTACTGTCGATTAAAAAAAAATTCAGGCAAAAAAAAAACATCAAAAACACCACATCTCATACTTGACTTTACCTCATATTGAAGATAATAAACAGCTTCAAAAAATAGAAAAAGCATTTCATACTGTAGAAAAAACTTATTTACTTTATGCTGATACAGTATTGTAAGAAAGTAACCCTTTCGAGGGCTTTCAATATTCCTTGAAACGTGAAAAAATGTGTTGGTCCGCAAATATCAAAAAGGTTATTTGTGTCCATATATTATGTGCAGTTAGGGAGTGTCGGAAAAGTGTGCGATTTCCTTCATATAATGACTAGGGCAAATCTTAAGTTTCCGGGACAAACACTCAGATGGGCCGTTACTTGTATGTTACGTTACACTTAAAGCTCCCTTGGTAATGAACTCCTTATTTTTTTGGAACGAAGTTCCTTATCGCGCGTTGTGAAAGGGGGCTAGACGGAAAAAATTCTTACGAAAAGTTGTCA
>DWHV01000306.1:0-11355 GCA_018248035.1 Papilio joanae | reverse complement strand
GTACGTTAAATGTTTTATTTTATCATTACGTCGAATAGTTATGTATGTTACAATATGAGAGTGCGTACAAAATCTAGCATTTTATTAACATTTAAGATTTAATATCCTTCATATCTGAATTTTAATTTATATTATTTTTAATAGCGTAAAAATCTTATAAGAAGAAAAATTTTAATTACACTTTTGATGACGAAATTTTAATATTATGGTAACCCTGTTACAATTATATTAGTTTGATTCATTCCAAAGCGTCGAAGGAACTCGGTACTCTCAAATCTTTTGTGATGAAATTCCTTGCGTTCCCGTCTTTATTCATCACACAACAACGCCCATAGCGTACCATATCCGCAATGTGCAAATGTTTCCTAATCAGTGTTTAGTATGGAAGGTGGTGTACTTACGTATGCCGGACTTAATGCTTTGAATTTATCAATGTGTCAAAGGACGAATAGCCTGGGAACTTCCGAAAGCCAATAAACGAATAATCTTTGTAAGAAATAACTTTTTTTTAGTATTTCAAACGAATGTGGATTAAATTAATATTGAATAATTTATCTTCAAAAACATGATTATGTAATCGCATAAAAAGAGCCTTAGAAACACATTAGCAAATGGTCTTATATTCATATCATCGTTTTCGGCGAGTATGCAAAGTAGATTAGTATAAAAACCGCATTAGATTAAAATCTCAAACAAATCATGTCTCAACTCGAATAAGGATTCTTAATTCCGTATGAGCAGATCACAAGGTCTTCAAAGTAGAGGTTTAACAGGGTTGTCAATATCAATAAAAATGTCAAAGATAAAAACACTATCAATCTTCATATACTTTTTTTGTTGTTAAAGTTCTTATTGTATAGGAGATATTCAATCGTACAAGTAAAACTTTAATATGTATGTGACATTTCTTTCCTATAATCTTGGGAAATTTGATTACAGCTCGGCAACCCTGTCGTTAACCCTTCTCAGAGCGTTATCACCCGATCTACCGTAGCGAGGTCGGCCGACTCGAGAAATTTGTTAGCTCCGCTTTTATTTTTTAATTCTTATGCCTCATTCAAATCATTCCGTTGTTTATTGCCGACATTTTCATTTTTCGAATTCTTTCGATCTGGTGAGACCGGGTGCGACCAGACGCTGCGAATCCCACATATGCCATGAGAAATTAAGCTTATTCCTGTGTTCCTTTTTTAAATCCAAATTGAATTCAAAATTCTCCTTTTGCTATTCAGTCAATGTAACTGGCCAGTATATATTTTTTTTCCTAAATCGTTCCGTTAATGACAGAGCTTTTGTGAACTGAAGTAAAATGATCACACACAGAGTGTAACATTTCGTCGTGAGTTACGACCGACTCTTTAACATTTTTAATGCTTCGCGGTATTCCCGGCTGGAGTAATTAATCCTTTTATAATGAGACAGAGTTTCTCTAATATCTCTGTTTATTCAGACTTTCGACTATGGCAACACTGGCTAGCGGTTAAATTTTATGATTGCCGTGAGAAATTTTCAACAGTTTAATTTAATTGGAGGATATTAATTGCTACGTTTGCAGATAAAACTATATATCTCCGGAAATATTTTTATTTTACTTTTTTTTTTAAATTGTTACTCACCTTTCTGATGCCTTGTGATTTATGTAACTTAATTAATTTCTATTAATAGTACCTGCCTATTTACTCAACTAGTAAATTCATTGTCATTGAAATTTGATATTAAAATAGAGCGAGACAAAGTTACAAAAAAAAAAAACAAATAGTCGTCAGTCGTAATGATTTAGAACGTCATAGGTTGAATAGTTTTGAGAACCGACTTTTGTCTCTGCACGCCGAAGTGCCACTATACCAACAACTATAATCCGACTTATTTACACTGTACCTTCTTTAGAAAGTCGCCTGGTACCTCTAACGTCATCCTAAATTTTACCGCGCTATAGGTTTGAACTCGCCATACTTACTCGTGTTTACCACGAAACTGTTTAGCATTCTAACCGTACCCGTGTACTGTCGCCAATAAAGCGTCGACCTGGATATTTTTTTATAGAATATTCGTACATAAAAATCTTACATTCACACGGTACGAGCAACATTGTGCGTAATTTATTCAATAAACGCGTTAATGTTTCCGAACTGTTTTGGGACTTTTTAACAACATCGAACTTAGCATAATTGAACCCGGCCATCTTTTTTTTTTAACTGACAGAAGTCTTACAGAAATTCTAATTAAGGTCAGGATGAATCACAGGTTCATCGTTCGTCGGATTCGGTTCAGGAATAGAATGAGATAAAAGTTAATTAAAACCATTAATAATTCGGATTAAACGTGTCTGAAACACTTTAACTTCGGACACGTTACTGGTCCTTCATTAACGTGCATTTCGCATATCTTTTAATTTGATGGACGGTACACGATGCTCCCTCGGCCCGTCTACTTGAACCGGTCCCGTGAACTTGACATTATGCCAATGGATTTTGTACCTTATCATTATCCGATAAGACCCTGAATAGCTTTTTCACGGTCACATTGGGATATAGTTAAATGAAAAAAAAAAAACCTGTTCAAACGATGTTACCACACTAGCCAAGTGTGAAATATGAAATCACGATCTTCTCCATTTGTTCGCTGCCTGTTTGTATTCCGAATAACTAGGTATTTTCTTGTGTCGACAGAGGATCGGCCAAGCCAGCTTTGATGTTTATAAATACACACAGATATTACCAATGGCAATACAAAGGACTTTGTCATTTTTAAATCTCCTAATCTATGGACGTTCAAATTAGCAGCCATAAAAGTATATAATAACAGAACATCTGTTGCCTTCTATTTAACAAAACAAACAAGCAATGAAACAATAAACATACAATTGACAATACAGTATTTACAAACACGTGGCCAAAAGTTGTGGGAAAGTTAAGTCGCAGGATAATTTCTTTTGTTCCCTAAAATATTTCAAACTGTGTTTTACAATAACTTTAAACTACCCAGTTCCCACGTATCCCTGTTCCTTTGATGAATAAAGAAATATACCAGATAACGATATCGAAGTAGCATACAAGGCATCCTCATAAAACGATTATCAAATAATTCCTCAGTTATAGAACACGGATATGGCTCAGTCTATCGCATCTCTCTAATAAACTCAATTTAACGCTTCGCATTCAAGGGATAGAAGTAACGACGTCTCTTTGGGGTTACGTTATCTTAATATTTAATTTTTTTTTTTAAATTTTCTCCATATAAAAAAAATATTTTGAATCCAACTTAAGTACTTTGTAGTTAATAATCTACAACAAAAAAGTATAGAGGCATCGTTTTAGATAACTTAACATTGAAATTGTAAAAATGGAACACCGAAATGCTTATCGACATGTCGTACACCATTTAATAAATAAAGCGAGTTCTACACCGACAAGTATGTTTCCTTAATTGCCGACTAGCTAGTGACTGGTGAGTGGTGGCTGGTGTGCGCGCATTGTGAGTGTATCGCCGCACCGGGCACGTATATATATAAAGCTACCTGCACACGTACGCTTACGTCGTCGGCCGCTTTTTATGGCCCGGCTCCGAGAGTCACTGTCGTGGGAACCGGCATACACTTACAGCCGGCTACAGCTGACCGAAATGCGCTCTCCATACCCGATTAACAAATCAATACATTGTGTACTACGGCTCAACATGTTTGATCGCGAGCGAATCGCCCGCGCCCCACCCGCGATTCTCCTCCCTAACCCTCCAACAATAAAGTCCACGTTATATCAAACGATACAAGAAGGGATAAAGCTGAAATTTGTTTATTCAGATCGGTAGCCTGCTTGTTATTCACAGTCGGACGATAACACGTCCGCTCGCTCACGACTATACTTTATTAAAAATTCGTCAAAACCCCGACTAGTCGGACCGAAAAGAAATCTTTCCTATAGAATAGACTCGTGAGAATCTTAGAAAATGTGATTTCTAGTATCGATTTCCATCCACAATGATGATTGTTAGCAAGTTCCTATGCTAAATAGTTCATTGTTACGTATCGTGATGCAAATAATGTTTTCATTCGTCTCTAATTGACGAAAGGGGACATCTGGCGGTGAAAAATTGAATCATGCGGTAAGGCGAGCGTGTCATATGAAGGAATTAAGTTGACCTTTCATATCCGCCGGGCGCAGCTGCCGGCCCCTTGATTGCCTTTACAACGTTACGTCGCTACGTCTCCTTACATTTTATAAGCCGTTAATTCTAAACAAAATTACTATTCGATTGACTTTTCGATGACAACTTTCCTATCCAGTCAGTTTTCAAATCAAATGTGTGATCAAGAATTCTTAATTTTTTTTTACACTTTTGTAAAATAATATGGATATCCAAATGAGCCACACTACTGGTTAGTTTCACAATATTACAACTTTTATCGTCATTTATCAGATTTATCAATAAATGTTCAGTATAATTATGCATATAAAAAGTAGCGCCGATAGAATGCACCGGCTGCTGCTTTTTTACGATCTCCATGTAGAAAACAATATATGCGCGTTCCTTTACACACGAATAAGCATTTAATCCTTTAGTTCATTTGCGAGAACACGCTGCACTTATGAATCTATTGTCTTCGCTAATTGGAGGTTAATGAACTAGTGAGAGGCGAACGCGCCATTTTATGAACATTTTCGCATAACCGGGAGTGGTAGAGACTCGGGAGACCATTGGTAAGTGTGTGAACAGGCGCCGGCAAGCTGTCGACTTCTTATCGTATTTAATCGTATTTTCGACAACCGTTTTGCCTCCTTAAGCAAACATTCACAAATGTCAACAAGGCGCTATCTGATAGCAGCCCATTACAGTACATTTTTTTTTCAACGCTCGCCCACGGAAACGATGGTTCCATATTTGGCCGAGTTATGTACGAATGGACGACGCGAGTATTTTTAGCCCGTATTAATACAATTCTCTCGGCGCGCATCTGCCTCCGACTTCACCTGTCTATCGTGCTTTTAATTTACACTCATCCGCCATACCGAAACGGGTCTTAAACTAAAGGAAATATTTGAAATGCTCGACCGCCGCGCCCATTTAAAAGGTCTCCGGCCCAAGAGATGTTATATCTTAGTTTATCTCACTAGACGAACGAGAAAAACATGGTTAATGCTTGTTACAGAACTTAACTGTACGGTTATTCGAGATTGTTTTTTAATGTGTAATTTGCGTCAGGTGTAATAATGTTCTCTTCTTGTTTTCAGGGCACTTTCTCGCTGATTGTCGAAGCGTGGCATGACACGAATGAAACTTCAAGATCTGATGGTGAGTTATTACTTTTTTAATTTATAATGTCGTAATAAAACAACTTTATTTCGTGCATTTGTGTAAAATTCTAAGCACGTATGCCTCGACTCGCTCATATTCAGGTTTCACTGTAATTCTGGGTGTTTATCGTGCATTTAACGGACAGTATGTATATTTGAATGCTTATATTATCACATCGTGGAAGACAAAAATGTTCCCATGGTGTGGACGCTTGACGTTCAGAGCACGCCCCGCGGCGCGTGATTCGCGTGCCAATGCGCACCGTATTCTAATAAAGTCAGCCTTCTGTAGGACGAAAATTTAGTAGAAATGTTCTAATGTATTCCGATGGCCGTTGACCGACGCCTGGACGTCAGATAAAATAGAAAAAAAAAGTAATTCGTACGAGCGTTGCGTTAGCTACACTGTAAAATATTTAGCAAATATATTTTGATAGTATCTATAAATTTGGCAATCGATATCCTACGCTCTAAAAAGCCCCTTGATAAACTATCGACAATTTTAACATCACATGCGACATGGCGTGACCGAAAAACGATACCAAATGAAATGTAACCAAACGAAACGTAAATACATCATCATGGAGATTGGCGCGTGCATCAATACTCGAAGCTTATCGATACAAATAAAACTTCAAACGCTGGCATGATACATATAACATTCGAATAAGATCATTTAAAAAACATATAATCCTTCGAATAGCGTTGTGACACACCCAATTTTTTATAATATTCGCGAACTTGCATACCATAGACTATAACAACGCCCATTTCATAATTAGATTCCGAACCCAATGCACTCCGACCGTCATAATTACAAGTCCGCTCTTAAATAATAAAAAAAACCAGGCGTGATTTACTTAAAAACAGATTCAGAGATATGGTGCGCTACGGACCCGGTTACCGAAAATCATTAGCGTCCCGAGTGGATAGCTTAGGAATAGGGTAGCCATTTTTAATATTAAAATATTAGGACTGTCCTTAATAACACCTATCTGATGTTACCTAAAAGGCACTGCATATAGTATGATTTGTATGTAAATTCTCATATGAAAGTTTTAGTGTTATTAAACAATGGTATTTTTCCGGTAAAAACCCTTTTTATGGCAACACTAACAAGAGGACGGGTGTATTTTTAATACGGCGCGGGAGCGATGGGCGGCGCCGCATCACTACCGAGAAACGTAACCAACAGAAATCTAATCAAGCATAATAACAGGTTAGAGACGCAGCAGTTTGTATGCACTCACTATCTCGCAGCGCGATGCTTAATTAAATCACATCTTAGTTTTTTTACTATTTCCAATAGTAACCGGTCGCGACTACTATCAAAAACTGATAGGCAAACCTACCCTTAATTCTTATCTTTGTTCGACTTTAAAAGATATTCAGTCCCAACAATGTAAATTTTAGACACATTTTTGTATTCTTGGAACATTACGCAAAGATACTGTATTTACTGATTTACCGAAACAGAATCCAGCAAAGAATCAAATGCATGATAGATTCAGCAGTATTGTTAAGAGCATAAAGGGATTCTGCGACTTAACAAATCTTAGGGCGACAATGGCAAGCGATCCCGCCGCGCTGCTTCAACGAAATCTTCTATACCCCGAGGCTCGGCACACCTGGCATGCTAACGGGCCCCTACCTATTAAAAAAATATACCACCCGAGGAAGTGAAAATTTCAAGTTTACTTAATCTTTCGTCGTAGGGCTTGCTGGTAAAAAATTGTGGGCTCCGGAAGATTCAATTTATGATGTGAGCAGGAGGTGCGGAGGGACGGCGCGCACATGCCCTCGCGTATGACTCTCTTTGTTTACCGCGTCCCCGCTCACGATATCGCACTGTCTCGATTTACACCTCCATATAGGCGCACCGAGAGCGTGTGAAATGAAGCGTCAAGTGATTCGTGCTCTTGCCAGATATCCGGTATTCAACCGGACTCTACCCAGCTTTTCTACACCAGTTTTAAATGTATATATTTCCGGTATTAACTTATCTGATTTTAATTCAATTTTATGTTGAGAATTATAAATAATTATAATTTATGTCATCATTTTTATTTAAGAAATGAATCTGGAAAAAGTTTGTCGGTCGATAGCGTGTCGCCGCGGGCCTGTCGACGTATTAAGACTAAAATGGAGTTATTGAGGCAGCTATGTGTTGACGTCCGCTTATCTGTCCGTGCATTATTAGTCAGTTCATTACACATGCTCAGCTCTTAGTTCCCAGAGCTTTCTCGTCATGATAGTGCCGCTTTAATTGCCTCTCGCCAGCCTTAGAGTTGCGCAATCCGCAATTTGTGGCACCGCAGCGGAACACGATTACCGTTTCCACAAAAACAATGGACAATTAACGCGTAGAATGACGTGCGAATTTTTTTCGTATAATGACTCTTTTTCGTCAATCCCTCCTAAATTGTAAGTCACGTTTGAAAAGGCGAGCGGGGCCGGGGCCGCAAGATTGTTTACCCGCCGCGTCGTGAAGCGCCGCTCAAATTGAAAACTCGTCGAGCATTAGAAGTGGACAGTTTTATAAACAAAAGGAGTGAGTCGTCTGTGTGCACAGGCCATTGATGAAATTCCGTTTCCCACAGCGCGGCCGGCCGGTCGGACCACTGCCAGAACAGAGACGCGCGATTGTACTTAACACAACTCACGCACGCCGATTATTTATTTATCTACTTAAGAATTGTATCTAAGTTTACCGATCATATAGTCACTAATTGGACTATAATCTAGATGCAATCCGGATCTGTTGGAGGTTGTCAATCGCCAGTATATAATATCGGCGTGCATCCGGCTACAGCGATACGTCCATCGGAAGCTGCATCGCGTGATCGCATCCCGGCGTTTTCTTCAAAATCGCATTTAATGCATCCCAAATCGTCCGCATCCGATGTATCGTCCAATCTAAATTATCGGTTCGATCGCTTTCTTTTATTTTGTATAACGCTACCTTCACGTTTGCTTTGACCTCTGGCCGTAATAACACGTTGCCTAAACACGTACAACGTCCTCAATTAAATGCCTTATTTATTTATATATTAAAAAGAAGGAGCCTTCATTTTCTATCGTCGTGATTTACGTTGATAGCTGTAATTTGTGATGCTCAAGGTCTTAAACATTATTTAAAATAAGATGCTGTAATTTTCTTGTAAATCATCCGCCGTACGGTATTGTGAAACAATAAATGACGGACATAGGTTTCATTATTCTTTAAAGATTAATTATTTAAAAAGAAATTATAAGAAAAACATTAAATTAAATGCGGCAACCCTAAAGCACCTGAGCATTGGGCTCACTCACGGTTGCCATAATTCCCCTGCACACATTCGAGCTAAATTGTGCGCGGCCGAGCTCCGCGTTCCCACACATCATTTTTCTAATTCCCCCAACTCTGCAGCCTCGCTGTAATAATCTTCGATTGAATATACATATTTATATACTACTCTGATATTTATATGTGATAACATGAAATATAACCTTATGTATTATAATATAACCTTCATCATAAAGTTGAATCTAGAATTTCAACTGGAACATTATGAAACGTTCTCGTCGTATTCTAGACCGCATACTAAACTTTTTACGTAATGATATATCACATGTCCACAGTTCCTATGCGATTGATTTATTCTCTAGATTCCTAATCGGAATAAATCTATATTTATTATGTTTTCGTTCGGTAAGCAGTGAGTGTATCTATGCGTTTTATCTACCAGATTTATTGCCGCGATTGTATCGACGTAGGCTTAAACAGTTGAATCTCGACTCTGTTTTAACCCGAATCATCTGTCAGTTACACAGATTACGAACGCAGAACTCGCGCCAAAATCGTTCATAAATTACTTACCGTTTAGAAATCAGAAGCGATCGATTTGAATATCGAATGTTTAAGGTATTGTGGCCAAACGCATTAACCTGGCTGTTTGATATGAAACAAGAGGTCGTGAGGAATGCGAGATGTGAGATAAGGTCCGTCTCATTACTCGATATCCCCGTACCGCGGACACCAGCCCCACGCAACACAAAGCGCCCATCGGTAACGTATCGGGCCCCGTGCGCCACGAAATTAGTCGGCTACGATCGTTTTTATGTACCTTTTAATTTTGTTTCGCGTCTGGTTTAATTTTATCTGCTGTCGGGATTACCGGCTTAGGAATGTAGCGCCGGGATGGGCAAAAAGACCGACGCGACCGTGAGTGGAAATAAATAAATGTAGGAACTCGGAGATGCTGAGGTTTCTCAGCGATCCTCCGTCAAGACGCCGCACTTTTGATGAATGGATCTCGCTGTCTTTTTTAATCTGTGATATGGTTCCACAGATTTTCTAAAGTTTTACCAATGACGTTTATGTTATTATGTTTTAGAATTTTTTATATAATCCTCGATTGCTGTTACATGAGAGTGTAATAAGTAAATCTTTATCAATCAAAACGGGCGCCAACGAGGCAAAGGAGTGAATCACGCTGGGAACAATGAATTCCCGCGTTCGAATGCGGGCGTCAAATAGACACTAACAGGTCAATTTACTCGTATAACCCTTTCCCACGCCGATAAACAAACGCAGATAATACTTTTTTCGACTTAATCAAATTAAGCGTGTCGTTATCCTAAAGCGAGATTCTGATCTGACGAGCGCACGAACATAGTCTCTATAAACATTACTTTGTTATAACAATGTCTTTTCTATGAACATACATAACTTGTGCTTTCCAAATATAAAGTTTTTGTTTTTACATAGTTACAGATTGTTTAACATGTTTATTTTTTTCCAGATTCCCTTATAGCCCGTATGACGAAGCAGAGTATAGCCGACGTTGGAGGGCCGTGGGTCGAAGAGGATCAGCGATGGGGCGGCCCTGGGGGTGCTCATCTAAGGCTGTCGTACCGAGTGACTTGCGCTGCGCATTACTACGGTTCTGGCTGTGAGGTCCTGTGCAGGCCAAGGAACGACTCCTTCGGACATTACACCTGCTCGCCCGCGGGGGAGATCGTCTGCAGACCCGGCTGGACGGGCGACTATTGCTCCAAACGTAAGTTTTTACCACTGAATATCAGATAATTTGAGGCTAAAGCTACTTGAATATTAAATCATCATTAAAACATCAGAATCTTTCGTGTCGTAAATTTAATGTTTGTACCGTTCGTATGATAAATCGGCGATACCCGAGTCTCACGAAGCTCGCATTACACTACACCGGCCGTTTCTAATTACATCCAACTATTGAAATTTCGAGGCGAAAACTATTACACGACATAAATACCGACGCCATTTAAATATAGTACGTCCACCCAATTCTCTCTTCCTCATTAAAACGGGTTACGACAAAAATTTCAGTTCCGCACATCCTCTACTAAATGTGTATAATTGATACTCGCGACCTTTTCACTGGCAACTAGTGGAGCGTTTTCACTCGACTGTCCCGGTTTTTGCGCGTACTAACGCCACACCTAGCTGACTCATCAGAGGTCACAGGGTCGCAGTATTTTATTTATATTAATACACGTAAAGGCATTGACCATTGATTTTTCTTCCTACATTTATTATTGTTTATTAATTTAATTTGATTGAAAGTTCCCGTAAGAATAGAAATGATTAATTAATTTATAAATAACAGTACATTACGTAAGTATTATAAAACATTCAATAAACAATTTTCAGGCTCGATAGTTGTAATGCCGCGTAATACTCCGATCAGATACATTTTATGTTACGACCGTCGTAAAATACTTTTTACGATTCTTCCTTTATAAGTCAGTCATGATGGCAACTATAAAATATTCTCCATTTAAAACTAAAAAAAAAGTCAACAATTAAAAAAAATACAATGCTCGAATTATTAATTAATGTATAATTTCTAATTATAACAGAGTTAATAACCTCAAATTACTTTATTATTGTTCAACCAAAGCGTACTAAGATGAATTATAATTTTTTTTATTACTAATTGTTCCTTGTTAGTTATTTTGTAATGTTAGTTTCCGTATCTTAATAAAAACTAATCTATTTAATGCCGTAACGGCACTCGCAACATTCTAGAATTAATATTAATTT
>DWHV01000305.1:0-11393 GCA_018248035.1 Papilio joanae | reverse complement strand
CATAGGATAATTTTTACCCCGTTTTCTATTTTTTATTCCGCGCGGACGGAGTCGCGGGTAAAAGCTAGTATTATATAATCCGTTCACAACATTCGCTAAATTATAGTAATAATAGTTATAAAATTACAACAATAACTGTATTACTCCAAAAAAATACTGTTATATACTATTTAGTTAAACACGTGTTTAACCCTTTGACCGCCGCTGATTATATTTTTGACGTCAACTTGTTTATATGTTTCACCATAAATATGTATCACCACAATGCTTTCGGTACAAGTACTTGGCATTATTGGTAAAGATCGTATTTCGCAAGCCTACGTATAATGTTTCAATAACTATGATTTGTCAAAAATCCGCACCGGGCACTAGTCACGGTATAAAAGTGTTGACGTATGTTTAAGCTAAAATGTATTTGAAACATTATCTAAGTTTTTTTTATGGTATGCCCTAAATATTGACATCTCTATTTTAGTCAGTAAACTGGCTTAAAATATTTTAAGGTCGTTCACCAAAATACAGCATATTTCTTCCTACATCTAGAAAACAGAAAAAATGTCGTCATTAATAAAATCTTTATTCTAAAAATAATATTATTATTTTTTTTACGAATATAAATGCCAACTTAAAAAAGGCGGATTTAACGTGTATAAAAGTTAAATATTAAAAAAAACTACGCTCATAGTCAGCGGCTGACAATCCGTTTATCTGAGTATCTCTAATCTGTAGCTAGGAATCACTCGTCCATGAGCCCTTGTCTCTCGGAGACCTCATTATGTATGCCACGATAAAGCACCAAGCAGCGAGCCCGCATAAAACTTTCGCATCACGTATTATACGAAATTCCAGCAAACGACCGACAAGCTACTCTATGACCTTATTGCCACAGAGTAGTTAATTAAAACATTAGTTTAACTTCCTATATATTTACTCTATTGAAAATATGAATATTTTAACTCATAAATTGATTTCTGTCCTGTAGCCTAAACGACTGAGAAGATTTTGTGAGGTGTGGTGTCATTTATATAATAATCCTTCTTGAGTGTCATTGGCTATCGGTTTTCTTGTTTTTTATTCAACAAATTGTATTTTTATAATCTACAATGTTGTAACTTATCTTAGAACTTAACAATCCGCCATTACACAAGTCGCATTAACCTTACTTTAGTTCACGATGAATACTCCCATCTTTACAGCTTTTGTTACAATCTCGTAGTTTCCTACGTCCATAAAGTTTTGACAACAGGCCTTCGCTCATACATCTTGTACAATGTCTCTTTTGATGTAAAGTTACAAGAGTTCGCATATAGGCCTGCCTTACAATGAAAGCTCAGTCATCTCGCTGGCAACATATTATGTTCTTCCATAAAAAAAAATAAAAAAAATTGCATCAGTCATCAATTTATCAACACTGAACAGACATCGTAATTGTTTTCCACTGATGTTTACTCTTAAGTCAAAAAGAAAAACGGACATGACATACTTGTATTTTAGCAGTGAAAATAAATGGTTAGTAAAAATACACCAAAGATCATCACCGCGTTTCCACCGTACATTTAAAATTACTACAATATTTACTGTTTCAATTAAAAAAAAACCTATAAACCGTAATATAGAACTCGTTAATCTATGTTGAACCAAGTACTCAAACGTATAAATATTAGTGTACCAAATGTCTTTAAACATTATAGGTGCGTGATAGAAGGTCGTCCAGTAAACTATGCAAGTTTCAGAGCAACAGGTCGCCAGTTCGGTGATTGTTAACTAACGGCGCCTCGCAAACCGGATCTGATCTGTTATTATTTATCAATTGTGTTCATTGGTTACAACTAGTTTCATAGTACGCGAGGTAGCGTGTTACAATTCAATGTCGGGGAGAGTGAAACCGTGGGTTCCCACTTCGGAAGCACCTGTACGAAAATATATTGTCATTCGAACCTTTGAAAAAAACTGCGGTATCAATTGTTTAGTACGACACGACAGTAAGAGCCCTATTTCGCTTCTGCCGATCGTCATTTCTTTCTGTAATATCATGAATCGTCAATCAATACATATGGTCTTCATGCTTGTCTCCAAAGAGGGTATATATAGAGACTAGCTGTCGCCCGCTTCCCCGTCCGCCCAAAAAACGTAATAAGTAGCCTTTGTATTCTTCCGGGCTATGTTCTACATCTGTGCCGTACAACAAGATACGTTGAGGCGTTCCAAAGATAACTTCTAACAAACATCCATCCATCTAAGCATTCCCATTTATAATATTAGTAATTCAAAAATATTATAGTACTAAATGAAGTCTTAGGTATTCTAATCTTGCACAATAACTCAATACAACAAAATTATTCACTGACATCATACGACTAGGTTTACGTCATATGCTCAAACATAGCGGAACTCCGAACTGAATGTAGGATTGGATTCGGGCATTGGTGATTAATGCATGTTTTTATTTTTAAAAGAACACGTAGAAGAATATTCTATTCATACAAATGATTCCAAACTCTGGCTAAGTTCAGATAAAATTGTCAAGGGAGATTAGACAAAATCTCTCCACATTTAATCATGACGAAATTTTAAAATCCTATTCTATGACCAGCTGACAAGAGGCTATAATTATTCACAGATAAATGCATATTTTATGACTTTCTAAAATTTAAATGGTTTCCAATTACAACCTGTGAGGTGTCAATTCAACTTCCTGTCATATGGGTACAATATGACATAGCCAAAGGTTTTTTTTTTAAACTGCATTATAAAAACAGAAAAACGCTATTCCGGTAGACATTTTAATAAATTTTAAGGATCTGAGACAATTATTTGGAGCGTGCACGGTTGACCTAGTTACGCTACGCCTCAGGCGCCACCACCAGTAATGACAGTGAGGCAGTAGGGGTGTGCTTTAAACGCATTATAACTGAGACTAACGACTCACAATTCTGCGTTAATAGCTTTTTTAAACTCATAAAACAACAATGCAAAGAATATAAGCATTACAGTAGTTATGTTGTAAATTTAAAATCGGCCGTTTCCATATAAAAAAAAAACGTTTTTTTTTTATTCACAAATTACAATCAAAACAAAAGACAAGTATGGTAACCGACGTGTACAATTTTCAGTTGGCATCATAAAAATCCATCTCTTATTATAATCTAGGAAAGTTTCGTATTTACACAACCAGAAATAAGAAGCAGACTTCGATAACTAGTTTATTATCCAATCAGGTTTCGGTCTGAACAGTTTATCTATGTACCGGAATCGCAGGTTTTCTAGAAAATTTCTAATCAAGCTAAATTGCACTTTTAAAATAGTGTAAAGTGGTCTATTAATTATAATAGTGAAAAGTGCCTTCGCTGTCATTTTTTGTATAGCAATTTCTTTAAACAGACCGCTCGTCTTCATTTCTAGAGTTTTTGTCACCCTCTTGATACTTGGAGGGCAAAAGACAATTCCATGTGACCCCTAAATTTTAGCACCTTATCCCAACATCTACGATCTCGTTCTATACTAAATAATTCAACCAACAAAAATGCTCTATTTAATTAAATTGTTTAAACCAGTGTTTCCCAAAGTGGGCTGAATAAAAATAAGGGTGCTCTGAAATATAATTGATTTTCAAAGGGGGCGGTGAAAGAAATAAGTTTGACAATCACTGGTTTAAACTTTCGTAAGACATAATAATAAATTAATTAAGAACGGAATCATACGTGAGTTAAGCCATTCTTAATTAATTTGTTCTATTAAAATTTAGTCGAAAAAAGATTTGATTTTCTTTGTGACTATTAATAAACTTTTAACTACTTTGGTAACACGTTGGTAATCACGTGCCCTAAGTACTTAAACAAGACGCGCGTGCAAGTGAAAATAATCGGGCCACGAAGTCTGCGGGCGCCGCGTGCCGGATTTATTTGAGACTTAGTTCTTAAATTGTAAAAAGAATTAACAATTATTTTTAAGATCAGAAGTTGGTAAATTGAATTAGTGGTCACTTGGTATCATAAAGTGAATAAAGTGATCGCTGACTATATTTCTCTATTGATTATTTCATTCTATGGATTCCATCAGCCTAACTAAAAACACCAGAAATATTGCAGATATGTTGTACAGAATTTTTTTTTCTTTTCTACACATCTCCAGTGCTAAATCCACTTTTCTACCTCATCCTTTCCTATTAGAAAACATTTATTTAAATTATTGTTTAAGATTCAATTTCTACTTGTTACAACAATAGCCTTTCATTTGATTAGAGATATGCACCAATATCAGTGATACAACAAAAAAATTAACAAATTTCATCACATCTATTTTATATTTATAAAAAGGAATGATTTATGATATAAGAAATAAGCTCAAAAATTACAAGACTTATTTCAAAAACTCTTTCACCAATACTACATAGACTATATTTAATCTTATCTTACTAATATTATAAATGCCAATGTTTAGATGGATGGATGGATGTTTGTTATAAGGCATCTTCAGAACGGCTTAACAGATTTCGGGTGAATTTTAGCATAGATGTAGAACATACCCAGGCAGCACACAGGCTACTAAATAAATTCTTCTTAATTCCGCATGGATGGAGTTGTGATTAACAGCTAGTATTATTATAAAATTTTTAGAAACTTGTGAAGAAGACGTAGTCAGTATTAAATTCACATATTGACTAGTATTTTGAGACCTTTTAAGATATGTAGCTCTTTCAATCACAGGTTGTTATATTGTCACATTGAGATAACATAGCACAAGATAGAAAATGCTAGCAACTGAAAAAGGCACTCTGTTTTAAATCAATTCAATGATATCAACAACAGAGATCTATTAACAAGTGATGTATTTCAAGGTCGGATGAATTATTTAGCCATTTAGAGAGGTGCAGAATTGATATGCATAACACACTTTTTAATGTCATGCCACTTTGGGTGTGCAATAAAAAAAATGAAAACTTCCAGAAAATTTAATCTATATTATGGCAAATTTTTGTTTGCACATGTTATTTACTTTTCTGTACATGCTAGATTCGTCTAATAAATATATGAAATTGCGTAAAAGCTGTCCTCTTCAGTAAATAATGTTTTTTTGTTGACAATGTTTAGGATTTGACTTGAAATGTTTCACACCTATATTGTGTTAGTAGGTAGGTCAGTATAACATTAATTTGATTGCAATTTTTAATAATAATGATTATTTATTTTATTGACAAAAATATAGTGCTACTGTACTTGTGGTTTTATCCTCTTCATATTAAGTAAAAGTTAATAGGAATAATAATTATAATTAAAGATATTATAAAGAAATATCATTAATATCTTACTTTCTTTTTCGTGGTCAAAGCCCACAATGACGAAGTAGTCGACGAGTCTGGACATTGCAATCCTACGGCAGCATCCAACAACGGTCACCACAAAAACTCTTTGTAATTTTACACCAAATCACACACATTTTATTTCCTCACATATTAGCGGGCCGTTTCGCCAACGATCCGAACTCACATCACTAACACACGATACACTCTAAGGAATGTAAACACTTTCTTTTATCGCCAACGAACGAATTCAATCGACAATTACAAGAATTAAAATGATAGCCCAGATCAAGAGGTTATAACTCAAACATTTATAGCTATTACAGGTCCAACTACATCATGTAACTTCTAGGTTTTTACTACTTTTAATTTATACCATGCAATTAGAATAAAATCTAGCATAAATGTTGAATTAATCTTTATAAAACTTAATAAATAGACAGAGGTCGTTCCTCGTCATCACAGACTTTAGTAAAAACTACAATCCTACTAAAGTTACCAAGTTAGCTGTATTTAAACAGATGCTGCCATAGTCACAAACAATTACTACTGACAAAAGAGAAACCCAAAAAATAAATACAAATATTTCGTGATAAATATTAACAAAGCGAATGCTTTACACCTCCAGACACTTTAATCTGGGGTCCAAAGTTAAAGCCACACAAAAGTGACTTATTCGTTATTTCGTTAATTCCTCTATGATCAATTAATACCAGACAAAATAAAATGAAAGATGGTATTTGTATATTATTTATTTTGGAGTGCGATAAAACTTGAATTTGATTGATGAGAAGATTCCTAAATGTGCGATAGGAAATTTTATTTACGTAGAGGATTCTACTAAAAAACAAGCATTTTTTAACTCGGCAACATTTGAGAATAATAATAACCTCGTAGAGTTTGGAAGACCCCAAGAAAATGCTTTGCCAATTAGTTGTCTCTTTCTTACAAGGAAAGAATCACATAAAAAATTGAATGAACCCGTTATTGGGCGTGTTTTTCGTGAGAATCGCATGATAAACATACTTTAGTCGGGTAACATGGGAGTACAAACAAAATGTCAAAATAAATATTGATGTTTTATTTTTGAAGAAAGTTGAAACAATTTTATATTTCTTTTTTGTATTCTAGTGCCAAAGCATGACGGGTTCAAGCAATGATCATAATATAGCTGGGCTGAAGCAAAAGAAAGTTTTCAAAATAATTGTGTTAGGTGATTCTGGCGTGGGAAAGACGTGCCTTACGTACCGCTTCTGCGAAGGTCAATTCCTCGATAAATCTGAAGCCACGATCGGGGTAGACTTCAGAGAAAGGACTGTACGGATATGTAACGAAGAGATAAAGGTAAGAAAAATGTATATGACACAATTTATAATTCAAATTTATAATCAATAGATATTTTCAAGTGTTCAAGCATTTGACTTTAGAAACAGCTGATGAATGTAAATATGTATTGGTTTGTTCGAATATTTACTAATTACTTGAAATGAGTAGTTGCCGGGCAAGTTGTTTGTCCTGAATATGTTAATGTGATATGTATATAAATTTGCTTGTTTTAGCTTCAGCTGTGGGACACAGCGGGACAGGAGAGGTTTCGCAAATCAATGGTGCAGCACTACTACAGAAATGTACACGCTGTTGTCATTGTCTATGACGTCACCAAGCCGGAGACATTTCATGTTAGTGTCACTACATTTTATTACTTTGTTATCCCTGTCCTTATTTCACGTAGGGTTGGTGCATCAGGTTTACTTTCTCCAGAAGTCACTCCTTTAAGGGAGACATTGCATTAATGTTGGTGCAAATGCAATCCATCCCATCTTATACTACAAAACTTCTGTTCCCTAAAACCTAAACAATCAGTCTATGCTCTCAATTTTAAGGCACCCTCTATATTCTCTCAAAATTAGTTTGACCCTAACTGACTACAGTATTAACTACCGCAGTCAATAGCAAGCTGGATGCAGGAGGTGGAGTCGCATGGGCTGACAGGAGCGCCCCGCGTGCTCGTCGGAAACAAGTGTGACTGCGGCACGCCGGAGTCCCGTCTTGCTACTGCATATGCGCAGCGACTGGCTGATAAGCATGGCATGCCTGTGAGTAGTATGCTTGTCTGTCAGACAGATGTAGGTTGACATGGGGCTCGACAGTAAAGACTATAAGGCCCAGGCGAGATTTTTACAGCAACCTGTTTTTTACCATGCTGTCAGATGGAGGTAACTGGGTTATGAGTGTTTGTAATTTGCAGACTTGTACCGCCCCTTTCTTTCCAAGGCTGTAGGGGATCACCTAACCGGGCTTTACTCTAACGCCTGTCCTGTGGCTAGGAGTAGACAAGATTCTAATGAGATATTTGCAACATATTAATGCTTATTACATACATATTTTAGTACAATTTAGCCTGAAAATTCTCAACTTTATGTAATTGAATAACATTGTTCCTCAGTTGTTTGAGACGTCAGCGCTACTGGACAGCGAGTGTGACAATGTGGAGTCAATCTTTATGACTTTGGCACACAAGTTATACTCCAAGCAGCCCCTCAGGGTTGTCAGAGTTGAGGTAAGGGTTACAGCATGCAGACATTTTATTATAAGCTGTCATTTAACCTAAGGTGGACATGTAAAAAACTTTGTCTCATCTTTCCAGGGTGAACCAGGGTACGGTGTGGTGACACTGCCGCGTCAGAGGAAACCTCATGTTACCACCGGCACTGACAACTGTCTTTGCAGCTAGGATCGGATTAAAACCATATGAAGACCTTAACTAGACCACGCTAGGACCGTCTAAAATGTGGTCTACTAACCAAGCTCTCTTTTACCGTCTGAGACATTGCCAATTTCTTAATATTAATTAGTAAATAAGGAAAATTATATTATTTATGTCTTAGTTAAAATAAATATTGAAAACAACAACTTTAAATATGATAGTAAATAAGTTATACAACTTGAGACTTTAGGATCACTTAAAACCAGTAATTTTACTTATATATAGAGATTATTAATTTTATTCTTTCATACCTGAATAGTAGTGGAAAATAATAATAAAAAAATCTTATAACATACTTTCAAGTTGATGTTTAACTTAAGTTAATTTTATTAGAAAATTTCATTTCAAAAGTGTTTGTAACGGAGTTTGAAATGATAAACTGGCAGCTTGAAAATTCAGTCATGTCCAAGTTAAAGAGCTTAACATCAAACTTGAAATTACTACTTTAAGTTATGATAAGTAAGTTATAATTAGCAATGGAAAATAAGGTATTTATATATTATTTATAAAAATGTGTTGTTTTAACTTTAAATTATAGCTTTTATTTTTTTTTCAAAATACATTCCCAAAGTTTTTGTATTATACTAATAAAATAATCTAGAACATTTCAAAATGACATCTTTATAGACTGATTAAATTAATTTAATAATGAAAAATACAATAACATCAATTTTACTTTTAAAATAACTAATATTTTCAATCGATACACTTGTTGTTACATTTGTTCGTACACTTATTACACGTAAATTATTTGTGTACAATTTGTACACAAATAATTTATACCAGTGGTAATAAATTAAACAATATAAAAAACACGTGTGCATTCAGTTAGCTCTTCAAGTAATATTTAATTTGTCAGATTTAGATTAACTAGATGAAAAAAAAATATATATTGAGTTCCATCATTAAATAAGAAATAGATCAAATTTAATTTGCATTTGAAAACAGACACTGAAACATGTGAAAATAAAAAAGCTTGTTAAATTTAAAAAAAAATCGTGTTTAAATATTTATATTTTTTGTCGAAAAAGAAAAAAAATTCCAAAATAATGTTATGTGTATTTCGATTGAATATAAAAATAATCATTGTTTATTTATTTTTATGTAATAATAAGATTGAAAACAAAATTCAATATGTTTTATATTTAAGAGATAATAAAATCAATGAGATGAAATATAAAATATTGTTACCCAAAATTGTGTTTCATTTTGATAACGAGAAATCTAAAATTCCCGACTGACTGAATTTGAAAACAAAATATAAAGATAACAAATATTCTTTTGTATAGGTTTTGGCAAAATCACATTTGTGGTATAATTTTTTACTAAGTAGAAGCCTTGGCCGCTAAAAAATTCAAAATAACGTCGAGAGAGGTGGCACAAACATTGACAGGAACAGAAGTCAGAGATGGGTTCCTTTTCCCGCGCATCTTAAATAAGTCAATGAGGCAACTTTATTCATTGTGTATTAATAAACCGGAAATGTGGGCAGTAACAATTTAGTATTTTTTTATTATAGGTATTTTTCATTTTAAGATCATTACAGTAATTTCCTGATTGTAAGCAACGACTCCGTGGCGCAACGGTAGCGCGTCTGACTCCAGATCAGAAGGTTGCGTGTTCAAATCACGTCGGGGTCAAATTTAACTTTTTTTTAAATTACTAATATTTTTTTACATTTAATTTATTTATTTCACTTTTATTGAGTTAAAAAATAAATATAAATAATTTGTTTAAAACAATTACATAATATTTCCTATCATATTTCGAAATATGAATATCAAGATGGAAAGGTAGTTAAAAAGAAAACAACCACATTATTTTTCAATTTCGGTAACATTTATTTTAATAATATTAAGATAAAATCACTTGAAGCATTGGAAACACAAAATACACAACAATTTTGTAAGCACATTTAATATAGTGTTATCTGGAAAATATCGCAAATATTATGTTAAGCACTGCAGCAAACATAATTCTAACTTATATAGAACACAAAAATTGTGTTACAGAAGTTAATTTTCATATGTCAACTAATAGTTTGGGTAATCTGAGGGAATCAGTTACAAGAGCCATCTATTGTAAGAATTTAAAACTAGCATTTAAAGCAAATTAAAACAAAATGTATGTTGTACTCATTGAAAGAAAATCTATAGTTTTTAACTTTTAAAAAATCCAAGAATAATCGCTTGGTATAAAAATAACACGGGAAAATACCGTCAGATGGCGTTTAAATCACATTTAAGGGATTTATTATGAATTCTACTTGATTAAAAACATATCTTATCTCATGTAAGATTTTAACCCAGAGAAACACAAAGTTTATACATAAATATTGGATTTTATACTTTTAATTTATATCTAACAGTACTATTAAATAACTAAAATTAAGACAAAAAAAAACAAACAATATCCAAAGTCAAGAATAAACATAATTTATTAATTAAACGCTGCCTCCGCTCTATTTGCAAACAGTTTTCTAATACTGCAACAGTATCGCGAATTGAAATGGGACCTTAACACTAAGAAAATAAGGATCATATTCTAACATCAAGTCTAGAGATGTTATAATCCAGCTATTAATTGTAAAGTTTTTCAGTTAATAAACTTAAACACAATTAGACATGACTTTTTTTACACGACAAATTGTTAGTTGTATAGTTTTATTTGCTGGCTTTACATGTACCGTGAGATTGTAAACTGAAGGATTTACGTTCAAACATTATAATTAGTAATCATGTCTGTTATAATTAAATATATTATAGCTGTTTCTATCCCAATAGAGATGGACAGGGATAGAAAACCAACTTTTATGTCTCTAAGATGACAAAAAGTGACATGTCACTTAATCTCAATTTATAATCTATGACCGTAGAACTCCACTACACTGACATTTGTCGTTTTCATTCTTTTTGAAAAAAAAAAACCAGAGACAATATATGTCTATACAAGAGTAGCGTCAGTCGAAACACACAGTAATTTTTGTCAATTTAAGTCAGGATAGTTATTACTGGACTCAAAAACTATCGCGACTTCTAACCTTAAAAGTTAACATTGTACGTAAATACATTGAACATGTTGTGCATTTCTAACAATGAGAACGTATTGCCGAAACATTCACATAAAACATGTGTACAATTGAGGATGTTTATATAATTTACATTTCAGTGAAATCTCAATTGAAAATGCAATTAGATTGAAAACTTGAAATAGCTAAATTTAATTTTTTCGCTGTACATATTGGAACGAAGTTCCTTATCGCGCGTTGTGAAAGGGGGCTAGACGGAAAAATTCTTACGAAAAGTTGTCACGACACTTTTTGCTATA
>DWHV01000304.1:0-11405 GCA_018248035.1 Papilio joanae | reverse complement strand
TTATAGCTACAAAAGTCATAACATCAGTTCTGAAAAAAAATGTGTAATATAGTAGGAATTTTGAATTGAAATTGCACGACCAGTCTAAATGACTGGTCTGGTAAATCTAGTGATAATCTTCGAAGCGTACATAGCTTACAAATACGATATGATTGAAGTTGTTAACGCAATTAATTTGATGAGCGCTTACTTAGCGAGAGTTGACCCGTGAGTGAGAAATTCCGAGAAATGTGAGAGCAACGCGCCGCCGCGCGCCGCCCGTCGCGTCTAGACACGAGTTCATTTATTATAACTTTTATATTCCACAAATAAACATTCGTTATAAATTTATCATTTTAATACAACTATTTTTTTTAGATTTCACTTGTAAGACATGCACTCAACAAATAAAGTTTGCGATGACAAGCAAAAGTAATTTTTTTTAAATGACACTATCAAATAAAAGATTTTATATTTAGTATTTTATATAGTGAGAACACGTTGTATTTGATTTCAAAAACTTTAATCTTTTACTTGATTTAAATATATTTTTAAAATATCATACGAGTATAATCAACTTGTGCTAATAATCACAAACTTTTTTTGTTGTGCTTACGTCATTGTCTAATCGTGAAAGTTACCATTTTATAACTCAGTAAATTATAAACTCGGCAATTGCATATCGAATAAATTTATTCACAAAGAGGCGCACATGTCCTAACTTTGTGAAACAATATGTGAACCATTTGCCCAGGCTAATTACAAACAGCCAGCATTCAAAACTGGTCGGTGACATCTACCCCATCTAACAATAATCTACGTATATACATGTGCCCTTTTTATCCAAAAAACTAGTAACCTTTAGCAAAATATCTAGTCGAAGTCATCATATTAACTCCGAATCAAATAATAAAGGACGATTCTTCAATTCAAACCCTAGAAAAAATAACAATAGTTGCGTTTTTCAGGAAAAAAAAATTAAAAGGAAAAAATAAAAGTCATATTGAATTGAGTCTTAACCGAGTGCAGCGGGAAGCACTTTGTCGTTGACCGGCCGTTACAGTCGTCCACACAAGTGTTACTGATTTATTTAATGTTAAAATGTTTAAAATAATTATTTCTCGTTTTATTAGTTACCAACAGCAGCAATGCTTGATACAAAACAAATTTAATATTCAATCTTCACCCATCTAACACAAATAAATACCCTACACAACTTATAAAATAAACGTACATATCTTAATAGTTATTTACTTAAATATAAAATCAATTTCAGTCATACAAATTTTGCGCCAACCTATTATTAATTATTTTAACGAAGTACATAAAAATACAAATGAAGTAACCATAAAGATTTTAATAAATTATTTTACTTCTCGACTGTACGAAACTTGAATCACAAAAGGCATTGTGTCCCTACTGACTATGTGACAGTCCCGCATCGCATCGCGGCGCCCAACACGCCAAGGAACAAATCCTTATGTGGGTTTCGACTGCAATGTACTCTTGTATCGGTTCGTTGTCTCTTTTCTATTAAAGGGAAACTGAGCGATGACAATATTTGTCAAAACGTGTACCATTGCAATCGAAACTCACTGTAAGGGTGAGAACGTTTTTCATAACACGCACCAACATTAATTGCTCGCTCAGTCATCTATTTTTTAACGGTCAATAATGAAGTATCTTAATGTAGACTGAGACTAACAAAAACATAGTGTGTACTTTGCAGAAGACAAATTAAACAAATCTAATTTGCGTTTTTTGCCACTGAAAGACAATTTGAACATTTTAAAGAATAAGTTTTCAGCTACCAGAGCAGTTTTAAAAATGTTCATTTAAATGACGTACAAAAAACTGTGCTTCTTTAGGATTATGCTTATTTCAGTTAACTACATTTCTTTGGCAATACAATTTACTTGCACTTAACAGAATGTTTCAGTTTAAACTTTCTTTAAATAAATAATTCAAGCAAATGCTGAAATGTCATAGCGACCATTAAAAACTGTCGTTATCCCTGTCTTGTTAAGAGAATGTGTGCAATGGCTATTTTGTTATTAAACAGGTGTTACAACAGTGGAGACGCAGCCGTAAAATTGAAAAAAATGATAAACAATGGCAACATTCAAAAGCTTTTTGAAAAGCCCTAGCTACTTATCTTCTACATCACTAGAATCAATAATATATTCAAGTCTTATGTGACCTTAACAGTGACCTAAAAATAACTTATTCAGCAGAAATAATGTTCCACTTAACTTTTTATTCAATCTGAATTGCGTAGTTTTCTAAGCACTAAATGTTGTTAGGCTCTGGAATCCGATCACGTTCGGGCGAAAGGTCTCCTGGCAGGAACACGCGTCACACCCCCCTCCACCTCCATACCGATACCTGCGTACAGTGGTAGGAGAGGGGCGGGGATAGGATCGATTGGTCGCTTAAAAGCTTCGGAATAAAGAATCAAATTGTTAAGTAGTTATTGAGTCGTGTCTTAAGATTATTTTTAAACTTTCGTAAAGACTTCTTTGTTTTTTTCTAAAAACTATTTGTTGTTAAATTATTAATATGTCTTTTTTTAAACAGAGTGTAAAAATTTTTGTGTAAAAAAGTTGAAAATTGATAATATATCAGCAAGGATTAAAAAGAAATAAAATACATTGCATTTTAATTTATCCTTGCTGCCTTTACGAATACTTAATGACACTCGACAATTTGTGAAAAATTGCTATGGCGGTTAGACTACGAAATTATAAAGTTCACAATTCCATTGTCGAAAATTTAGTAAAAATAGAGCATCGCCTCTTCTGCTCACGTATCGCACGAAACAAAGAGGTGAGTAAAAAATAACGTTTCCCCGTCATCTGTAACTATACTCAACTATAGACTTTGATCGAACCGAGATCAAATTGTAAAAAACAGAATAACGTTTGTATGACCCATATTCAAGCTATCCATCCTTGTATTTCAACGACCATTTTGCGTAACGTATTTTGCACAAGACTTTATATTTTTTTAAAGAGCTTTCGCGTTCTAACAAATAAGTACCAAGTACTTCCTAAATAACCTTAAATGTGAGATCCTTTAGGTTGATTCTATATCGACTTTACTCTCCTTCTTTTACATGCTTATACTTGTAGTTATTTCTTATCCTTTCCACTGCATAAGAACAATATTACAAGCTGGAACAGCGAAATTCCTTTCATCGCATCATATAACTTATTGACTGTTTTTTAAATGAAACATAACATGTTTTACACAAGTATTTAGACAGTGAAAATTATAGCGACACTAGCCACTTATCTGATTAGTTATTTTAAATATTTGTGACGATTCAACGTAACATTATCATAGTTAAGAAACATAAAGTATCGAATTAAGGACGCGGGAGTCCTGGAGACCGGGACAATTCGCGGGCGACCTTTCCCGCACTACGTGAGTCGATTGCGAACGATAAACAACATTTCCTACTTAACAATCTACGCAATACAGATTTTATAAAATGCCTTTACTTAAATTATATACAGGTGACATTTATTTTTATAAAAGGAGACGGCAATCTGGTATATGTATTTAGCTAGATGTTATGTTACTTATTCTGACGCTGAATAAGGGCGCGTTTACATTCGAAATAATATTTTTTGGTGATATCACGATAAAAATACATTGTATTAACACGTTTGTACTAAAAAATGTTTTTGCATCGAGCCGCCAAGTGTTATCCATTAAAATATAGACAACTAATCATTGGTTTCTGAGACCAAAGTGTCTCTGTATAAAACATACAGTCATCCCTCTTATTATTTTTGACAAAAATTTGTTTTATAAACAGATTTTCTTTTCAGAAACCAACGATAATAATCTCTATTTCAATGAGCATATTTAATAAATACATTTTATAATTCATTAAGGAGTTTATCCGTTGTTTAAATAACTTGTGTGGGAAGCGGCGCTCATTAGGGGTAATACCTCGTAAACAATCCGCCAACAACGCTCCAGTGAAATTGTTGTCGTTTCTACAACATTATTAAATCTACCGTGTAAACAACAAAACAACTATCTTGCTTTACATTTATAAATCGGAAAGAATAAGCTTTACAAATTAATACCACGACCACACAGAAGACAGGCGTTAAGTGGAAGCAATTCCGCGTACAGTCTGATGAGTGTGGTACCGAAGGCCTAATTTTAGTCCTCTTTCCCTTCCCACCCTTTTCCTATTAGGAAAGGATGGGAAGGGGAAGTAGATTTGGCGGAAGAGGGGACGCATAGGAAGGCGAAATATCCTCTTTCTGGGCGTCCCCTTCTCCGTTGATTAAAGGTAGGCAACGCATCAGCATTTGCGGATGTCTATGGGCAACGGTCACCTCGCTATTTCGGCGAATTCAGGTGGCCGTTTGTTCGTTTGCCACCTTATGATATAAAAAAAATGCAAAAAATAAATATTTAAAATAAAATATCAACAAAAATTACCTATACAATCCACAAATTTAACAGGTAATCTTTATAATTAACTGCGCAGACACTTATAAGGATCTCAAACTTTCAATATTACTATAATTACTATCTAATAAGAAATACAGTACGCTAAGCATGGTTAACCGGTCCACCCAAATGGCCCTACGGAACCAGACGGAAGAGACGCAGCGATCGTGGAGGGACTTGTGACGATTGGTAAAGCCCCATAACACGTCTGCCTCCATGACCACAGATTGTTATTAAGCCAATAAATAAAAAAATGTATGTATGAGTAATATAGCAAATTCAAAAAAATTATAAATAAAAAGGCAATCACTACTGTATAGCATAAGGAGTATGTCCAAAAAAGTGTACGGACCAAGAGTTTTAAGATGTCGTGTGTTCTAATAAAAAAAAACATGTTAACCTCGTAATAGTACTAATATAATAACTCTCGTTATTAAACATCTTACAATAGTACAATCTGCAGAAGCTGTAGACAGTCTTGTCCTTCTGTGAATACGTAGCGAGAATGTCTACGGGCACAAAAAACATCTTAATTTACCTCTACCCGAGATGTAATGTGAAATGTTTGCCACAAACAAATAAATCGTCACACAGGCGGTGTGTACGTGACCTTATTGCGAAGCCAAATTCACGCGGCCCGGGAGTATTTCAAATAACTTTCTAACAACCATATAATCTCCTCTCAGTTTACTTTGAAGAAATTATGTGAATTTATATCATATATATTCATTCTAGAATATCTAACTGACAAAGCTATCTTTATCATTGTGTTTAATGAAGATATTTTATCATTCTACATAGTAAATCCTATTGCAAAAAACTCTTTAACTTTATCAAGACCAGACTTTTGAACACAAACACTACTTACCGTGGGTTTCCGAGACCAAATTCTCCGTTGAAAACATTTGCCGCTGTTCTATCAAAGATGACAGGGATAACGCTATGTTTTATCCAAATATCTTGGTCTTAGAAACCTACAGTTAGTCTTGAGACTATGTGCAAAAACATATTGTACCACACACATTCTGACCAAAAAAATAGTAGAACTCACAGTAAGAAAGTACATGGACAAACTCCTCGAGAAATATATAAAAAAACATGAGAGTATTTTGGTTTACATAGCCAGAGATATTTTCGCGTGACGTTCAGTCTATTTGACGTTTACATAAATTGCATTCAGCCAACTTTTTTTGTTATTATTCATGAATTATTATCATACAAACAGGTTTTGCGAGTTCGCGATGCAAATCTGAGTCATAACCAGACAGCAAAAGTGCCAATGTGAAACTAGCATATCTTTTGCAGCGCTATGAATAACTAATTAACTTAATAAAATTGAAATGAAATATAAAAGAAGCTTCTTAATTGAATTTGTATGATTACTTTGAGCTAATAAGAGCTAAGAGCATTTATGTTTTTTGACAATGTTTTATTTATCACGCTTGCAAAGCTCCATCTGTTGCAAAGCGGTATATCGAAACCTATCAATTGTGTCTTACTACTTTCTTTCTATCTATCTATCTATTCAGCTTCGTAACGCCCACTGCTGGGCATAGTCCTCCCCCATAGACCGCCACGATGATAGGACCTGTGCAACCCGCATCCAGGATACTATTTTATTAAAGTAAAATTAAACTATGTTCTTAAAGTAAACATTGTTCGTAATATAAAAACTACATTAGCTACGAGTATAGCCGTGTTCATTACGACACTGACTATTATTAGTGTCGGTGTTTGGTGTCGATAACAGTCATCATATACACATTACTACACATTTACTAATCGAAAAATAAACTCTGATCGAGCCGCGTTATGTTAGGAAGTCAGCTATTAACCTCACGGCAACACGCAATCAATCTAACACGTATGTGTAAACTATATTCATAAGTATTATGTGTATTATATATAAAGGATGAAAAGGAAAATTGCTTTATGTTGTTAGGGATGGATAGAGAAAGGTAAAAGGTAAAGGGTTTTTTTTTTTTATAAAAGAAGGGGTCAAACATCTGCAATACCAGAGGAACTGTAAAGACGTTGCCGGCCTTTGAGGCATGGTATGTTCGCTTCTTAGAGTACGCTAAGTCATATTGCTTTAGAAATGACCTATTCTTTGTTCCCTACTTCCTCTTGTCTGTCCATTAAAGGAAAGCGATAAAACTAATTAGTTTGCTAACTTCATTTAGATATGTAAAAACTTCTTAATTACAAGTTGATTCGAATAAAACTAACGAAAAATAACGTGTAAAAATAACGTGAAAAACAAATCGAAAATTACAGGTTTCGACGGTGCTTACCTCGGCGGGAGCACTCTGTCTTTATAGAAATTGCTAACTTTTCTTTACATTAAAAGTTTGAAACGGGTAGGATGGCTGCGTCACGTAGTATAGCGATTCCGGTTTTATGTTCAGTTGCGTCAGATTTGCCGAGGGATTTGATATACGACGATCAATTCCAAAGAATCGTAATATATATATTTGGCTATATTGTAAAAAAATCTATAACTAAAACAAACGTAGGTACAATTTATTAATAATCGTTTTAGAAACAAGGTGAGGAAAATATTACGTACATATTTATTTTGTAGTGAATGTATAAAGTTATGTAACGATCTAAAGTAATTGTTTTTCTTTTTTTTACAAAGAACATAAACAAAGCGATGTAAAAAAAATTAAGTATTCCTTACACAATGACTTGAATAACAAATGATCTGTGTTTACTTTTTAATAAACTTAAGAGCTCCTAACTTATTTGCAATCTTGTACAGATTTATAACTTAATGGTATTACATTTTGCACGCAACAAGTCGTTTTCTTTCCTTCTTAAATACAATGTTTACTGAGCCCAGTATTTAAATAATAAAAGGCTTACTTTTGATCGTAGAAAATTGTTCTAACTATCAAAGACATTTTGATTTCAAAGGTCAATAAATTATGTTCAAAATGCATCAATATTCTTAGACAATAATCTTGTTTTTCATTAAGGGAAGCATTTGAGTCGATGGATAAACTTCGTTATTTTTGCAAAATCAATAAGTATAAAACATAGTAATTCTTGAGAAAAAGTCCTATTTCAAAGTTGTATAAAAACACCTTGATTTATTCCTCATCGATGGCAAGTTAACTTCGCGATCGGAATTCATAACGAAATCAGTTCGAGTGTTGAACTTGTGAGTTCAGATTTACTTTGGCTTTGACAGTTATTGCTCGAATGACAGTTACGTGGGTCCGACGCTCTCAATGAATAAGTACCAAGAAAAAAGTAAAAAGAACAGCTGGCCAGTTGTCAACGCGTTGAATATCCCGTGAGTTTCCATCGCTCATGTACTTGTATATATAAAACAACAATAAAAACAAATTGTTTCTTTTTTTTTACAACTTTTATATAAAATCAGTTCTTAAGTCTAAACCATTCTTTTAGGGAAACTATATTAAAACACTTATTTCTAACATATTCATTATGAAATACATATTTCAACGTTAAATAACGTAGTTTGGTTAGCGATGAACATAAATAGTCGTTACCTAAATTTATAAGACAACAGTTTTAAACATTTTACAATTTAATAATCATTCATAATAATCCCCGCAGCGGCGTAAAATATTTCAACTTAGACTCATAATACATTTTAATAAAATATTCCCAAAAGCTCGTGCTCTCCTTCTACAATTTATCACACAAAAAATACTGTTTCAAAAATATTTTCTAAATTAAAAAGGTCATGACATTTGCGTAGAGCGTCTACGATCTACGTACCTCGTCGGGTGCCTCTACGGGACTGCGACAGCAATGCAAGCCATAGTTATAATATGAAATCCGACAAATCACAATAAACTTTTATTGTATGCAGATTTCAAATGTTATTGCATTAAGCTATATTGTAATGGTAGATAATAGACAGTGTTAAAACTAGATTTAATTCAAATACAAACTATTACATGAATTTCTTGAATAACTTACTAAGCTTGGAAAACGATCAAAGATGTACTTGTACTTCTACGTGTAACTTTAATATTGTGTCGTGACGTGTTCGTCGAAGTCATTACGAAGCATATGACGTCACACATGCAACACGGGCAGACTGCTGGGCGTCTGATAGTAGTGCGGAGTATCAGCGAGCGTCGTTGCGCCGATGACGTCACCCGCGGCCACCAGCAGCAGCCGCCGGCGCCGGTGGTGGCGCAGCAATGACGTCACGGTGGGGAAGCTGCGCTCGCCGCGCCTCGCGAAACCCAGAGCCAGCCGCCCGTCCGCACGCCGCCGCACGCCCACGTTGTGCACCGCGCCGCCGCACGACACACTCAAAGTGTACGCGTGATTAGGCTGCGAAAAAAAATGAAACAAATTAAATTTTCCTCAGATCTCGTATATCTCTATTAAATTTCAAGGCCATCGTAATTTGATAAGGATTTAGTTAAGCCCGCTGATCTCGTGCGGGTTAATTGAGTTTATAAAGTACCATCTTTCGACCACATCTTAGCCACTTAAGATTAGGTGGGATGGTGGTTAAGAACTGGGTTACTGTAACAAAACACATCATTAAAATTCAGGTTGCAAGACAGGAAGAAGATATTTTGAATACCATTTAATTTATCAATACACGTTCATGATGTATTCGCTCCCTTATTACATTAAATATTACTCAATCTGAAAATTATTTAATCTCAAACTTTCGAACAAATTATTATAGCTGTGTTCTGTACTTTTCTACTTTTTCACTTCCCTTTAGTTCAATACGATGGAAAGGCTTGGGATTGTAAAAAAAAAGTAAATAAAACAAGCAAAGGGTTGACAAGGGTAATAAAAATAAAATCACTCTAGACCTTCCGATAGGGATCCGGTCGAGCGTAAAATAGGACAACACTTTCAATGATGTAGGAATTTCTTGATTCCAAAGCGAAAGGAATTGGCATCCGCGAGACATATTTGTTTTACGAGTTTGACATCGTTTGTGGACACTTTATGTTAACCGGGTTGCGTGACGCAGTGTGGGTATATCAATAAACCTACAAGTACAGAACCTTTTTCATGTTCACACTCATAGGTTTACTTGTTTGTTTCGAACTCTCATTTGAGTAACGTTTTTTATCAAGAAAAAATTGCGACTGTTGTCAGTTAGTGTCAAATCGGAATTCATAGATTATGCCTACTTCTTTCTGTTACAGGTGTGAGAGCTTTTATTTTTTTATGGTTAAAATAAATCGTGAACTACGCTACAATAGTATTAGAAAAGTATCAACACGCAAACTTCATTGACCTGACTGGAAGGTCTGAGCACAAATGTCCCATCAGGCTGTCCACGCAGCAGGTTCTCTGCCTCCGCACGATCCACGTTCATATAGAAGGGCTCGTTCTCGACTGGCACCGGCAGAGGGCGCGCCGCCATGTTGCATGTCTTCTTCGTACTCCATTTGTCATCGCATTCTTTTGAATCGGTCTCTGAATCTTCGGAATGAGTTCCTTCATTTGTTTCTGCAAGAAATGTTCAAACGAACAAGTTAATAACCTAAGGAAATTGATGACTTGAACGCGCTAGAAAATCCTCACGAATACGAGAACAGCAGTAAGTCTCACCTGCAACAACGTCAGTGAGACAATGAAAGAGACGATAGAAGATGTCTATTGCGTCTTCAGCGACGCGGGAGCCCAAGTTGTGGACCAGAGGTACGCTCACTTTGATCCACCAACACATTCTTGCCTATCACTTACAACATTGTCACTACATCGATTTATTTAAGGGTTAAATAATGTTTTAAATTATTCCAAAAGTAAATTTATATACTGCGGATTATTTTCAAAATGAGGAGCCGAAAAATCCATATCCTTTTCAGAAAAAAAATTGTGCAAGTTTCGAAAACTTAAATATTTTAATTACCAAGTTTCACAGACAACTATATCTCTGTTTATATTTATGACTTTAATTGTTAGACTACTTACACTCACAGTTTTCCCTTAGTGTAGATTTTCTATGAAAATTCTACTAAGTACTTTATATATAGAATTAAAAAAAAAAAGTATTTTTAAAATATAAAAAATGAGTATTATTTTTTCATGTACCAGAATAACATAAAATCAAGGATATTGGTATCAAGGTTACGTTAAGACAGGATCGTTTAGGAAGTAGATCATACTCGGGTGTCGGCAGTTAGTCACCATCAATTACACTCGTCGGTAGCTAATGAATCATGGTGCTGGAGGGGACAGGGCGGTTGCTAGGCAACGGAGTACACACAGCACAATGACAGAGCTTCGATCTTCGTTAACGCCAGATTATGATGGAGTGAGCTCATGTTGAACATAGACTCACTGGTTATGAAGCTTTTTAAAATGCATTAAAGAGTTGTTTGGAATTTTAAAAAAAATACTTGAAAAATTAACTATAGCCTATTTGTGTATGATTATCACGTATTTTTTATTATTGCTTAGTACATTTTAAACACTTTCCTGGCACTTTTATCACTTTACGTATAACTTGCTACATAAAACAATATGATGTTACTTTCCTACGGCCGCGCTGCATCTCAACTAAAGATGTCCCACAAACAAAATGTTTTTATTTTGTCTCATTAATAAAAATTCTACGACAGTACACTAGTGATGTGCCCATTATATCGAAATAAATAGGTTAATTTTTAATTAACATTCAAATTTCTTTATTTCGGATAACAGAAATCCATATTTTGTTACTTAAATTAGGAATCGCTAAAAGCATAGATGTAGTATTATAATTACTAACTTACAAAAGTGAGATGAGTGTTGTATTTCAATGCTTACTGATTGAACAAATTTATGTTTTTTTTTTTTTAGAAAAAAAAATTTGGTATAGTAACGAAATCTACTCAAATATAAAGTAAAATCAATTTCGAAAACAAAAATGTAATAAGTACATACTTTATCGAACAGACTATTCACATCACTTCACACATGTCGTCCACATGATGTTTGGAAAAATA
>DWHV01000303.1:0-11415 GCA_018248035.1 Papilio joanae | reverse complement strand
AGCGTTCTGGCAATAATAACGCCTCTCTTCTACGATGAAAGATGTAATATCAGAATTAACTTGCCCTTCACTGGAATTGTTAGTTTTAGAAAACCCACTCTAACTACCACATTTAGATTTATTACTTCATGTTATCTTTTCTATGAAGTTAAATAATGATTCTGACATAATCGATTTAATTTAATCGTCGTTATTTATACAATTTCAAAATAAGAACCACGTTTTGTAAAGCCTTTTAATATTTAATGAAATTTGTGATTGTGAAATAAGGAATAAAATTCCTATCATTAGATTTCACATTCACAGTACTGTGTAGGCAAATCATAAAAAACGAATGCGGTAAATTGACCTAAGAGGAATGTTATGTATAGATACGATAGTCGAGCGGTGAAAGATGGTGGGTACTGAATGCTCGTTCTTTTGCTCTGTTTTTTTTTATATTTCATTTTTTAGAAAGTTTAGTCGGTCGCTCTGCGGGAGAAATTACGGCGCCGGCGGACTCGTAGATAATCCTAAAGCTGCACATCATTATTGGCAACTAATCTGATAACTTTTTACACAGTAAATAGTAAAAACTATTTTAAGAATTGAGCCTTTCTTGCGGTTTATTATACGAGTAGTAAAAAACTGTGAGTATTATTGATTCATAATAAAGATCATTGAAAAATCGACGACAGCTGATCGTAAAAAATAACAAATTACATTATATATCTTAAAACTTAGACATGACTAATAAGTATGGAACGGAGAGTTGAAAAAATCTCATAATAAATTTCACTTAACTGTATTTGTTCTTAGCTAAAACTAGCTAAACTTAAAAGTATTTCGGTAACGGACGGAATTACGTACAAATTAACAAATATCATTACGGCCTCGAGTATCCGACGAATATTTCACCATACACAACTGCCTTATTTCTCTATAACTATTAGTTTATTTAGCACCTTACCAACTCTTCTGTGATATGTCAGCCTTTACGTATTTATTTAGTAAATCACTCTCACTGTAATAAAGTTCCTTTGACTATCTTAGCATACCGACGAAAGTTTAGCGATGGTGCTACGGTTACCTTTGCTTAGTAGGTTTGGCCGTCCCATTGGCGGCGGCGCTCTTCTGTGCGATGTGAGTTTGATAATGCTTTGCCAAGTGCGCCTTTTGACGAAAACTTTTACCACAAAGTGAGCAAGAGAAAGGCTTTTCTCCCGTATGTGTTCGAACGTGTACATTGACGGAGTATTTATCCTTAAAACCTTTCGAACAAATCGAGCAATAATGAAGAGATCTTTCTTTTCTAACGCCGTTCGACGTAGATGTGGCCGCTTGTATCGCAGTCCCTGATGGCGATTGCGTTGACGGCGGTGGATTCTTGTTTTGAATTCGTTTATATTTCTTGCTCACAGACTTCGTGCTGGTCACCGCTGGTGACGTGGTCACAATTTGTAAGTGCTGGGGTATTTGTACTTCACTCGCCGGAATCATTGTTACTAATTCACCGTTTACATGATGAATATTGTAAACACTCCGGGTCGGGTCGATGGGTTCGACGGTGCAAAACGGCTGCACGGACTCGCCCAACTCTGTAGCTATTCGTTTTAGCTTCTCATAGTCATCAGGATAATTAGCATCTAATTGGGAAAGTAAAATATCGTCGACGCTTTGAGTCGAGGACGGATTGTCACCGTTTGCAATGACAGTCGCAGTAGGATCTTCTAATAGTATTGAAATATTTACGTTTCCACTTTGTGGTGCGATGGCCATCAATAGTTCTGTTTCACTAACTTTAGTGTCTGGGTACATTGATGGAACGTCGGCTTTATTATTGTTATTTATGATAACCCTTTTCAACTCCGTCTCTGCATCTTTCGACATATTACTCTTTTGTATCGTGCTATATCTAATAAAAGCTTTCCCTTGGAGAGCACTTCTCAGTAAAGACTCATTAGATTCCGTGTTTTGATCTGTTAACTTCCAGTCGTTGTTGTTGTTGTTAAATTCTGCTTGACTATCTAATATAGTCGGAGTCCCTACAATAGAACTACATGAATCATCTTTCTTATCGTTACTCTGAAAGTCATTTTCATCGTAACTGAAGGGTTCTATTTTAACCAAGCTACTCGTGCTCATGTCTGCACTTTGATTTTCTGATTCCGTATCTTCATAATTAAAGTTTTCAACTTTTGGTAATATGTTAGTAGTTAAAGAATCCTGACTAAAGTCGTTAGGGAAACCATTCATATTTAATATCGACTCGAGATCTAGCGAGGATTGTTGCTCTATGTCAGTGGGGCTCGACATGGACACGTCTTCTTCCTTTGTCCAGTATCGGTTAGGATTTGGTTCACCCATATCTTGGTTCAATACGGTTAGAGTATAAATTTGTCCGTCCGTGTTGTTACTAATTAGTTTGTTGGAGATGGCGGTGTCCGTGCAAGGATGCGCACCGTTTATTTCACTATCCTGATTCCAGTAAAATTTGTTGAGGTCTTCCAACATCGCACTTTCTAAACGATCCCGGTCTCGATCTACGTTCCATATGGAATCAAAACTTTGTAATGTATTCGAAGTGGTCGCCGAGGCCATGATGTTACTAACAGTAGATTGTCCTCCCGCCACGCTCAATAAGCTATTGTTATTTTGTTCTTTTGGTTCTTCCGACAACAAAGGGTTCGACCTCGAGTCCGGCGATTCCATGAACACATTAACAGAACGCATCTGTTGTTTGTACTGGGCGTCAGTAACGTCATTAGATGTCACGAAATCAAAGAAATCTGACTTGGACAATTCTGGTGCAGTGGCCGTCATGACTACAGTTTATTATTTTAACCGAGAATAACGACCCGGTTTGTTCTTCAACATCGGCTAAGTCGCCGTATTCCTTTTCTGATTAAAGTTTGTACTAAAGTAAGTAAATCTAAATTTATCTTTTAAATATATAAATGAATAATGTATAACCCGATTATGACTTGTACTTTATTGGCAGTCGCTAGAGCGTCGGTAACTGATAATGCGTGAGAAGGGGCGTGGGTTGGGGTGCTAGTTGGATCTATCCAACTTGCTCAAATCAATAGGCGGACCAATGGAATGTGCAAACTTGATCCGGACGTGTCTTTTTCCCATTATTCACCCCAACCCCGTACTGTGAGCGACAAGAACTCAGCACAGCAGGCTCTCGGCGGCGGCGTTACAGAGCTCTTGTTGTTCCATGATCTTGATCAAAATTCGCTAAAGCTCGACGACTGATTAATCTGAAAACAAAACAAATAAACATTTAATTTGCAAATCAAATAAACACGCATGGAAGTAATTTTATTTGTAAGTTGCTTAACTATAAAGAGTGACAGATTTAAAATGAATATAATTTTATCCACAATATTACCCTAACGATTCGACTGACCTTAAAGAATTCATTTTTTAACTTAAATAATTGCAGATAACATTTTCGTATAGTGGTATTTTATCTTAGCGATTATTTAATTGAATCCGCCTGTACATGGTATTCGAATGTTTAATTAATAAACTACTGGTTCGTGTTCGGGGCCTGTGTTAAATAGGCCGAACTAGTCACGTACTGGTCGAGCGAACATCTCGTGACGCTCGCATTTAAACTAAACTCTCAACAGTGAAAACTAATCACAATTACTAGTAAAGTCACATTTGAATTATCAAGTAAACATAGTCTGTTATTATATAAAAACTTTAATTGAGTATTTAAATTTAAAGTTAGTAACTTTATAAACATTTTATGAGAATTAAAATTATTCTTAAATTGCGATGTATCTGAATGAGATTCTGTAATATTCTAATTCAAAATTCATATGTTTAACTCGCATAATAAATAAAAATTATCGGGTATCGGTAAGCGTTACATAATTTGCGTTGATGAATCAGATTTAAACATCTAAATTTTGTTTTATAGTTTTAAACTAATATTTTTTGTGATTTTTCTTAAGATTACTTGAAATTATTCCAAAACGTAAATAATAATTAATAGCAATTCTCATAGAACATTATTTCCTTGAAACGCTGCATCAACCAATGCAGTATAAATTTAAGAATTAAATTTAGATTCACATAAGTATTAAGATTATTAGAACATTTTAAGTCCAGTATCAGGTGTAATATTAAATATATCATTCTTCCATGACTGATTCAGTACACGTAAAATGAGAAAGGTCTGTCAAATGACACGATGAATTGGAGCAAGCTCGAGGGAGCGAAACACCCGCTCTCATGTTACATCTGTCAGCTGATACAATCACAACTTGTTGAAATTTGACGAAATAATGACGATATATATAATCTGTGTATATACGTATCGGCTAGAGCCGCCGGAGACGATACTCACGAGGCGTAAATACGCGGTTATTTTACAACCTTGTACCACTACAATACAATTGGTTTTAGTCCTATGCACAATAGTATTTGATTTATCTTTTCAGTCAATATTAAATTCTTGATCTAGCTTGTATCTCTATATCTTTTAATATAGTTTTGGAAGTTTTATTTGACTACGGATTACGTGGATTGTCATTTCTAAAGTAACTGTTTAAATTTTCAACAAAACTAAATATAAACAACCTGTTAATTAATAACGTTGAATATGTCGTATTTTAGATAATAATAAATTAATATATTTAAGTACTCTCACATTTTAACTAGCTAACAACAATGTAGCAGCGCAGCTATGATCCATAAAATTCAAAATTCAATCAGTGCTCAACGTCGTCGTTGCTTCACATGTATGTACATATATTTATATGTAAATTTTAGGTAAAGTTTTATTACTGCATCGCCTGCAGCGACGCCACTTAAGCTGGATGAACAGCTGAAGCATAATTCAGTCAAAAGTTGTAAGTTGAAGTTGACTTTTAGAAAAATCTATTTATCATGAATAAGCCAGATTTCTCCAAGATAAATTGCTTCAAAGATTTATTTTTTGCCGTCCTCCTCGAGTGGCGGTCTTTTGAAACTTTACCACCGTGGATAGGCGTTTGACCCTTTACCATCTGGAATAGTCTACTTAATGGGATACCTTCCTACGCTGTATCGATCTGCACGTCGCTAATATTTGAAAACTTATCGTGCTTATTCCAATAACTCCGCTTATTACGCTTATTACTCCAGTGATGTTGCTGAAGAATTGCTAAATTTATAATATGTATGTGAATACCGCTTTTGGTTTTCTTTTTCTATGAATAGGTAGGTATTTGATTTTGATGAGTTCGGCTGAGCTATCGGCGGCTGCGAGGTGGTGCATGTGGGTTAACGAGCGGGTTGCGCCACGCCCGCGCCCGCGCCCCGCCGCCTGCACCGCGAGCGCCCGTCGTCGGCCGATACAATGGCCGGCACGGATCACGACGCCACGCATTCCTCGCCTCACGACTTCGGGTTTTACTCTTTAATCTTCAGATAAGATTGAGAATACTGTTGCAGTTTCTAATTGATAATATTTTACAAAAATAAACGGTTAATAAAACAAAAACATCGCTTTGAAACTAGAAAGTTATAACTGGATTTTAGTTTAGTTAGAAAAAATGCTATGAATTATCGAATACATGCTTACCCACTAGAATCTTTTACTGAACCGTATTATTCAATCACGATATCAATTGCCTTTGAAACTTCAATTAACTTACATTAACGATTAATTACTACACGAACATTAGATACATATTATCATTAAGAGTGAATGTTCTTGAGTAAACATCATGAGTTGACGATAGAACGTTGTTTAATCACTAAAGTAAAGACGATAAAAGATGTTAAAATCACAATCGTAGAACTATCAGTTACAGTTCCGACTCGAGCAGAAACAAAAACTGGATGATTTATTTGCAACATATAAGAAAATTTTTCTTTATAAATTTTTCTGTGCTCAACCTTAATTTAAAATAAAAACATTTTTATTTATTTCGAGAATGAGTGCAAATTAATACTGGACTGGAATAATGCTTTGGGTATCAAAATGGTTCTCAAGACGAACAATGACAATACTGTGCTTTAATTGGCATTACAGCGGCGTTGTAGGCTTGACTTGTCCTGTGGTAGAACGCCGACAGCGACGACTGCGTCGACCGCGCCGACTGCGCAGGTGCGCTGTGACTGGCTGCCACTTGCGATTGCCAACACAGTTTCAGTTGTCACTTTGATTTAAGATACTAGATTCAGCGCATCTATGCCGCTTAATCTCGAGAGTATATCTGTAGCAACGCCATTTTCACTTCAATACCTTATCAAAATTAATTTGAATCATTAATTTTAAAGATAGGGTCTTTTTCTGCAGTCGATTCTTTGTTAGCAAGTGGAATAAAACAGTACGCAGTGATGATGTGGAAATAAAATGCAAAGGAAAGACGGAAGCAGTTGTAATTGCCTTTTTCGTAGATGATAATTGTTGGCCGAACGTAAATGGTGCTATAACGCATACCAGAGCGACACGACGTCACCGGTCGCGTAGGAGCGAGTCGCAACCACCTTTGGCATTTCGCTAAAGATGACCGTTTGCCTCGCTCAGCCTTTGATCTCTCTTATAAATGCCTGTTGCAATTTTATGTTAAAATATTACTGGGTACCCACGTAATAATTTACCATAAAATTGTTTAACATTACCATTAGATTGTAATAAAAGTGAAATTATTATATCCAATTTACTTGAAGCATCGGTGAGTTCGGTTTTAACAGTTACACTGCGTATTAATTTAGTAACTAATCGTTTAGTTTGAACAGCGTAGTTAAATAAACATGAAAGTACAGTTTATCTATAATGCTTAAACAAAACACAATTGTCAGCATAGAGCTATTAAATCTAGTGAGTTCAGATAAATATGCTAAATTGGACTAACGTCGTGACTTGCCCGCTGACACAAGGTTGAGCTAAAGAATTTATAACAGGAATAAGTAACATAACAGACACAAGTCCATCCTTAAAACATTTTTTTATCAGTACTTATTTTCATTTTATTGCAATCGTTGAAAATATAAAACTAAACCCCATTTTATACGAAGAATTTATGCAATAAGTTCTTCCATTTAACGATGCTGTGTAAATTAATTTGCTGACCTAGTAAAGACATGCCGCTCGTAGCGAATTGATTATACAGTGCATAGATATAGGTGTATTGCGGCGTGAATTATTATAGACACCGGCGATACTTCGAAAAGATGCACAATCTAGTGGCATTAATAGTTCAGATTGCTTATGCTGCGCCTGCGCATACCCCGTGCGTAGCTCGCGCCGTGCCGGCCAGACTGCGTCGTATTCTAACTTAAAATATATTGACCAGATTTACCCGCGGTACTTGCATGCTCGAGTTTCCCACGCAGATAACTGGTAGCTTGTCGCTACAGTATATTTAAGCGCTGCGCCACGCTGTTAAACATTTAATGTAGGTTACTAAACGTTTCGTTATAAATGTTACTTGCATTCCGTACACCGTTTGTTTCGTGATGCCTAAAACAATATCTCGAACGAATATCTCTTTCATGATTCGAACCGATTTTATTTTACACAATAGAATAAAAATACTATTGTTGTCTAGATAAACTCAATAATTATACCATTATTTTACTAGTACAAAATTCTTACATGATTGGTTTTTTTTATTACACATATTTTTACTATCCCAGGATAAGTTAAATACATTTAATAAGCATAATATGATATTGAATAATGTTTAAACACTTATTTGCGGCCAATTGCATGAACACATGTATTGGCAAGGCATTAATGAACCTGGGAACAGCATTTGAATAATGAATGATCTTTGTACATGAGAATAAACTAGCGGTGCCAATTATTAAAAATAATTACTCCGTGTCGTTGGTCAACGATTTATGATACTACAGGCTGTAGCCCATGTAAGTTAAAGTGCGGCATAATTTAGAGTACGCGTTGATGTCTTTTGCTTGAACACTTCTTCCTATGTTCAGCTCTCCAATTCCAAATAATTCTTACAATATAAAAAAATAATGTTTGTAGTTTAAGAATCGATGTAAAATATAAAAAATCGATAAAATGCCTTCATCTAAAAAGACATCACGATTTCAGACATAAAAATATGATACAAGTAGTAAAATAACTAACCATATAACATACCTTATATAAACTTGGCATTTATTTTGTAAAAATTACCTTTTTTTGTCAACTAGCCAAATTAATGGCATGTTTGACCATTAGTTGACATTGTTTGAGACACAATGAAGGCAGAATATTATTTTAGAAATTCCAATATTTCTATGAAATCTTTGATCACTGAGATTTATATTTTTTATTATTATTTACGATATTGCTTTGTTAGGTGCGGCACGAATTGTGTCAGTCTAGTCGTTCGAGTTTAGCTCGCACATAAAGCCAATTGCACACCTACATTTATAACCGAACAGACCGACTGACTGACCGACTGTTCAGTTAAGACTGTGCACTTAATACTGAAGATGTGTAGCTGGATTTATAGTTATACGATGATGACCGCGTTGTCCCTAAGTATTATTATGTCTACGTGGTATTTTAATTTATTTTAGGTATTTTACTGTGTGATTACATAAACCTACGTTCGAGACATGATTAACCTTGTAGATTATTGTTTTTTCTTAATTACATTTTTGAGGTATAAGGAATCAGCAGATTTAATAAAAGACTTTTGAAATAAAAACTTACGGCAGAGTGGAGTAATTATGAACTTCTAAGGAAGAATTAAAATTAAATAAAACCAGTTAACTATAAATACTGTACGACCGTATGTTCAAGGGATCTATAAATGTTTTCTTTAAGTGTTTTTCTTCATGTCACAATACCTTATATTAAAGTCTGTTTGGGTGATCCACATGTCTATAGTCCTACGTTTATTCTTTTATGCAGCTTTTATTTATTAAACGTATTTGTTAATTTTAATAGTGAAAGAGTATTCGTGAGTAAAGTTGAAAATAATGATTTAAATTGCAGGTGCATTGGCAAAAAAGAGAAACTGCAGCGTAACAACCAAAGAAAATTTTATTATCGACACGAGGGGCGATATTCGAGACGCCGGAGTGCTCCAGTTACGGAATACGCTCCCTCCGATTTGGATCCGGTTTGATCTCGTTTCGTGTCTCTCTTATGGTGTTTAACGACTTTAATGTACGTCCTCCGCGAAACCGACGCAAACAACAAATTAGGTCAAGAATTTTCAAGTTTTATGTGCTTATTGTTGTTATTACAAGAAAGCAGCAACAGCTTGATGGTTGTAAGTGGTATTTGAGATATATGATACTTAATAATACGATTTTCCGTAAGATTATCAGCAAGTTTTTGATTATAGCTCATGTCGATAAGATAGCACAATTGTATTAAATTACTGGAATAAATTTAACTACAAACAAAAAAAAAACTATAGACATTTTTTCTAAACTATTCCTAATCCGTGTTTCGTGCAGCACATCCTTTTTGTTCGTCGTAACCTGCAACGATTAGATGATGATGATGTCCTTCGGGTCTTAATCCGTCAATGGCGATCCTTGCTGTCTTGCTATTTCCGAGAGTAAGATCGGAGATGACGGACAAATCCGAATTCAAAACGATAAGATGAAAAGTAACAAAGAAAACTACAATATCCATTTAAACAGAATAATGCATAAACATGCAAACGTTAAACGATACTAAATTAAAGTACAATAGAATACGTAGAAATTGTAAATGGATTTAGTTTTTCTCTACTTATAAAAAATAGTTGTCCAAGTTCCGGAATCAAAACCATGAAACAGTTTAAATGTCATGATTTTCCTTTTAGTGACGGACAGTTTCAACTGTGTCACTAACATTATTTTAAAGGTGACATAAGACTCGTATAATAATAGACTCTAATAATAATAATATAGCTGCTTTAGTTTTGATTGCTTTTGCATAATTTTATTATTGATTAATTTAACCCGGACGTCGGTATCGTTATCAATACAGCCTTGAAATGTTCAAATCGTATGCTTTATTGTCGTGAATATTAAACGTTTTTGATTAAATATTTATTTTATTTCCATAATTTTATATTTAAATACTAAACCAAAACTAGATAAGTTTTTTATTTTCGCACTAATAAAAACATTTAAAAAAGTCTTAGTAGTTAAAAGTAGAAACATTAAACGATATTGTTTCCCATGCTTTTGTTTTCATTCCACACCTGTACATGATGTAATGCCGTAATAAAAAGGCAGTATCTAGCATTTTATTTTTAAGCATTTTTTTAAAGGAGTAGGTAAAATGCTGTACCAAAACTTTGAATAAAACACTTCGATCCAGTTACGACATGAACATTAAGTTAATAGTTACTTATGACCATTGTTTTTATGGTTGTCATCTATAAATGGGAAGGGGAGGTATACTTCATTTGATAGATCGGTAGAATACAACTACAATAACGCGACTGGCTGAATCCTTCGTTATGACGACGTAGTAAGAAAAAGTAGACTGATGCCGAAAAAATTTAAATCTTTACTCAAAAACGTAAATATATACTTAAAAGTTATTTTGAATTACAGTCAATAGCGCTATACAACCAGGTCGAAGCCAATTAACTTCTACTTAAAATTATTTAACTTATCACATGTTTAGTTTAAGGCATGTCAAACATTTCATATCGTCGATTAACATTACTTTGACGTGTACTTCAATGGGCATAATGCATTAGAAAACATAAAAACGTCTACTAATCGTCAGCTACAGTCGGTGCAATTATGTACAGTACCTCAGCAAGTTTTTATGTACGTACTCTTGCCGTCTATAATGATGGACGTACGTCGCTACTCTTTTATATCTTACGATTACCAATAATGAACTGGTATACAATTGACCGATTAAGTTTTAATGTGATGTTCAAAGATTTAAAAACTCATTTTCAGTCTTCTTATTTAAAATTCAAGATTTTGTTTTAAAAACTTTCACAATCTATTTTCAACTTTAAAAACAGAACGACATAAATATTGAGCATTAAGTCAGTGGAATACTTTTCTTTATTACGATTAAATAAAGAAAATTAATTGAATATAAAATAATCCTCTGCTAAATAAATATAAAACTTTGAGAAAGTTGGATTTTGGTTATGCAGAACAAAGAATTCTTAAGTGATGTCTTCATCACATGAAACTGTCATACATGTATGTACATTTAATAGACTCAATGTTTCTTTCATGTGACTTTGAAATAAAATAATAATACAAGAAATCACCTTTTGTCCAACCAACATCAAAAATATGGATTTTTTTAATATCGTTGTATATTTTCCATCGCAGATGTGGTTAAAACCACATATTGTTGCAAATGGTTTTATAATGCAATAGTGAAATGCCATAAAATATTTTTTTTGTAAACCTTTTTATTGTAAAATTACATCTATAAGTTGGGTTCAAGGGTTAATCACTAAGGAAATAACATTTAATATATATATATAT
>DWHV01000302.1:0-11421 GCA_018248035.1 Papilio joanae | reverse complement strand
CACTTAAGTCCATTAGGCTCTCAATTAAGCTTTAACAATATGACACGTATTGAGAATGTTGTTGACTGGGAGATCATTGCCAAGAAGTACAGAGCACTGACGAGAGACGAGCCTGAGGAACTGCTTTCTAAGGAAAGCGAAGCAGATACCGCTGATGAGGAGTCAGAGATAGTTCCCAATAATATTGCTGCAGCGTCTTGAACGTGGAATTGAAGTAAAATGGAATTTTAAGAAGGAATTAATGCTAAACAAAAAAAGTTTACGTTATGAATAAGAATGGAATTTTATGATTGTTATTTAAAACATCCTTTTACAACAACAGCATCACGAGTAAAGTATGAGTAGGTATTGACTTCATGACGTCACGAAAGTAAACAGTATTAACAATAATTACTATAATTTTACGAGTTAGGAGCATTTAACTATGTTGAGGAATTGTTCGAACATGAATAACTTTTAAATTCTTTCTAAACCGAATTTGTAAAACGATAGCGAATGGGACAAATGTAACGTAGAAATAATTTGTATAAATATAATAATCATGTTTTTTTTAATTTATAAATTTTAGTAAGCGACTGCTTTGTACGTTATTAGGATTTGTAAAAATAATTTCTAGTCATTTTCTAGTCAGTAGTTATAAGATTTATTTTTATTTACGCTTAACTATTTTGTTTTGTTTTTAAATAATGTCACGGATATGTTGTGAAATTATTCATTATACAAATTGTTCTGAATCAAATTTCGTAATTGCTTTATTCGAATAATTTTTATTAAATAATTGAGTGTTGTATAAATTTTAAATATCAATGAGCAGAGGCCTTAAATTGTGTATATACAATAATTCTTATTTAAATATTAGGAATTTAAAAGATTTTTCAATACTAGACGTACAATTAGACATAGATGTTTAAAGTTGTTTAAGTACTAAAGGTATTTTTGTAAATAAATTTTATGTTTTTGGGTATTTATTTTGAAGTTTCTTTAAAAACTTTCCTATTTATTGCACGCTTTTTTTGGAATACAAAGAATGTATTGAAAGTGCTATTTTTAGAAAAAAATAATCTTAAAACTATATAAACGAATAGAGCCATCTAAGAGCTGTGAAATAACTCAAGTTAACTTTAAGTTACCAGAAGTTAGAAGATAACTTGTTGTAATGAGTAATAATAGATGGCGTTTGCGTCACCTTTTTCATTTTAAAGTACCATATATTAAAATTTCGAAGTCTTGAAAGGAAAATAATAAAGAATACAAAATTTATTAAAAAATAATTTAGACTAAATAACCATACATAAATTAAATTTCATTTACCGAAATCATTACAAAATATCTATAAGCAATGAATGTTAACGAACGAAAAAGCGTTACAATTGAAGACACCATGCTTTACTTGCTGCACTATACCTTGGAGTTCTTTTAAGGCGTCTTTGTATTTCATAGCAGAAGTTTTCTGGAAGTAGTCCAAAACTGCATTATCACCCCTCATTGTGTTACTGGCATGTACGAGATCCTCTGTATGATCGATAGCGTCTTGTCTGTTAGCCCATTTGGTAAGACGACTATGGACTACTACGTTGTTATGGTAACCTTTACATTCTTTTTCTAATCTCGCTCGGTAGTCATCCAGATTAGCTCTGCAATCATCTTGATAGGTATCCGGTTTGCAGCTAGCTAGCACATCGTTCACAGGCTGTGGATAAGTAGATTTTTAAATCAGTAAATTCCAGATGAGATTTACTGACAAACTCAGGAAACGTTAAACTGTTATTTAAGTATTGTTAAGTGTAGATTTCTCATACTGAATCTAAGTAACGAATTAACTACTCTGCGTGTAGCTGTAAACGGTTTGTTTTTAGCGAATTTGTTAAGGTCACATTTATTAACTTTTTAAGAATTTGACGAGTTTTGTCAATGACTGGCAGGATTACAAAGTTATCTTTTCATGCACTAAGCTTCTTTATTCTATGAAAAAAGAGGTCTTAGTACTTTGTAACATTGACTTCTTGTGCTACTATTAAATTTATTATAAGTATACACATGAATCAAAAAAAAAATTATCTTTTAATTAAGCCAACAACTTAAGTTTTCAAATGCTCTTCTCTTCACATTATATTAATTTGGTCTGTTAAATCTGCTGGCTGTTATCACAACTATTTTATAAAGTTGAAATGCAGCGGTGGAAATGTTAGTGGGACGCCGACTATAATCGTGATGTTCAAGAGCTCGACTCAAGAGCGATGTGAATTTGCACTCGAGCACGTAGAGACGGTTTGAGATTTCAGTACGGATTTGCACCGCCCGCGCCCGTCGCAAGCACCCCGCGCCCACCGCCCGAGTTCGGCCCTGGCGAAATCTCAGTTAAATCTTCGCGCACTAGGATTACTTGCCTCGTTTCGTTTGTTAGTGAAACGGAAAGAAGGATATTTTATTTAAACCGTTTCATTCGTATAAAAAACCTCGCCATGAGAATCGGTTGCAATGAACGTGTTATACTCGTATATGAAAGTTTTATTATGTACAATTAATTTATGTGGCACTCGTGTAGTACCGTAAAAGTTATACAATATATTTTCCAACTGTTTAAATGAATAAATCAACATTTTATGTTGTCTATAAGATAATAATTTTATGGTTTAAAGCAATCATCTGGATATTAAGAAGGCCCTAAGACTTAAGGAACACAAAGTTGTTTTAACTGTTGAAAAGCATTGCATAAACTTAACATATACAGAAAATCATCTATTCTATTCAATAAAATGATTAACAAGGTTTATATTGTAATAAATATTAACCATAAACGGCTATGAATATTAAGTTTATAATTGTTAACCCAAATAAACGTAGTTGTGTTTAATTTAATAATCACTTCATCGCCATAAATATGGCTTATTGCGGTCATGATGTAGCTCGTGAACCATATAATTTTATCACTATAATGTTTCAGCACGTTTGTGGTCTATTCATTTATTGGTGTGCGGTCATTATGCTATTTGTATTGACGCAAATATCAAAGAGGTAAAAATGTGATACAGCGGAACAAAACATACTCTTTCCTCACTTTCTGTTATAGACAACACACGAGTTGGTCCAATTATTCTCCCTAAAATATAACCCCTAAGGGTTGTGGATGTCTAAATAGTCCCCCTGTGAATTTAACATACTGTATAATGTCAACTCATTGTCGTCGGTACTATTAGATATAAAAGTGTTTTTATTTTTTTTAACAAATTTACTTTTTTGTTTAAACGAAATCTCTTAAACATTTAAACAATAACATCTTTATAACGAATAACTTTAGTACAACAACTCACGGTACTGTATGTAAATGGAGTTAATGTTCTTAATAATAGTTACTGTCGACGCGATTGTACAAAACTACAAAGGATGTTATAATTTTCACAGGGGAATAAATGGACTGACCCGAACACACTATATGTTTTCGTACACGTGTACCGACAATGAACATCCATAGTTAGTCATTATTTGCACTGAGATAACAGAATTAATTAATTTCAACAAATTCTTGATAAATACTTAAGAAAAGAAATCTTTGACGTTATTTTCATGCTGCGAATGGAGACAGACAGTTGACAAAGTTTGGAAATGTGCATCGATTGAACGCGATATCTATTGATACGTTTGTAACGATGGTTTAATTTGGTTTTAATGCGACGATCCGAACTATTGTGAAGCGGCGATGGGTTCATTAGAGATAATTAAGGCATAACGTTAGCGGGCCGTAAGGGGGACGATTTAATCAGCGGTTGACTCCAATACAAAGTTAATTATACACGTTACCCTGTTAATTGAAGCAATGGAATTTAATGGCGGCCTTCATTATCGCAAAGCCAACATTTAATTATTCATTACAAATATATGTATTCATATCAAAAATATAAACGATCTATTATTTTTCATTCGACTAGTTAACCTTTCAAATATAACAAGGGTTTTTCGGTCGCCATTCGAAACTATAGCAAATTGACCGCTGCTTATAAACATCCACAATAAACTATAAGGTTGCAGTTGCATTGTCTACGATAAATGAACAAGGGTAGGAAAGTACAGAAAAAGAATATTTCTTTTACCGTGGCGACAAATCACCACGCTTGCCAAATCCACTTCCCCTTTCTATCTCTTCCTTATTCGAATTTAGGGAGAAGAAGACGGGTCATTCGGCAATAAATGTTGGTTTACCTCTACCACTGTTAAGAATTTAAAATTACCTGATCAATGATAGAGAGGAAGCTATCGACAAGTCCTCGGAAGGGCCCTGCAATCGCAGCGGACGTTTGCTTAAGGTGTTTCTCCGCTTTACGCCTTCCCTCGGCGATAGCTCGCTCATAGTTCGTATCATTGGACGACAAATAGTACGTCTTAGCTAACACGTACAGTGATATGAAACGCTTCTGTGATGAACAAGTGTCCGCTGTGGTTAGAGCTCTGCAGAAAATATCGTTTTATGTATATATATGTATGTATATTTGTATTTAATTAATCTGATGCTGTCAGAAGTAAATCATTTCTTACAATTAATAAGCTAACCTGATGTTAATTATGTGGTAGATGGTACGCGTTATCTTAGTAGAAGTCATTTCACTATAGCTTTTAATGCAAGAACATATTTAAGTGCTTGTTCACGTTGAATATGTGGACAAGCTATGGTCCTTCGTTCACAAGGTAACGTAAATCGTCGAAACTTAAATTGTACGGTTGCGTTGCGAGCTTTGTGCGCGCTCTCTATTCGGTCCCGTATAACTTTGAATCATCGGCACTCGTTCTCTATTCGGTCTGTACAGGCATAGCGACTGCATGTACTGTATAGATTTGCTCTGCCATCCTGAAAATCTCTATAATCTTTACAAAAAGGTTGCAAGTGACTGACTTTAGAGATGACAGATAGAAAGGCGAGCAACGGGCGCTGTGTATGAAACTCTATGACATTTTAATGTCGCTTAGCAACTAAATTGCTGTGATTCGAAGATTTATGTAACCTTGTGTACAAAAAATAAATAATACGCGAACGCATTTTATAAGTATAATGAATAACGTACTTACATACTGTCGTAAAAGAAGTTAAACATTTTTATTAGAACATTATTGGGTTGCCACTCGCTGTTTCTAAATCCAGAGGTATCAGGGTTAGGGCAATACGCCAGGCACGCTGTTGCGAGCGCGAGTATCAACAAAACACGTCGCATGCTGTAACAACGTATTTACGTTGTTGTTAGTGTGTTTCAACTGCTTTGATACTTGTATTGACACATATAGTCTGTGTTTTTTACAAAAAGAATATGGGAAGTGTCAATGTGTATCAATACATATGTTACCCACAGTAAGGCAACTTTCTTTGCTAATGATTTGTATCAAAACAATGTAACAAAAGACTGTAGTTATAAATATTTAATAAACATTTAAGTAAGTATTAACATGGAAATAAATTACCTTTTTATTATCTCTCCACTTTCAGGCGGCAAGTATAAGCCGACGTGACTGCAACGTCTTTTATAACTTTCGTTTAGTAGTTTTTTATTATAAAGGTAAAGACACACTTATACTCTTTTAACAAAAAAAGTCTGCATTATAACCACACCTACAATTTGAAGAATTACTTGATAAATTAATTTACGTGGATCATAATCAGTAACTCATAGTGTATAAGTAACATTTTACGATCATTGTAATCTGAGTAATTTGATTGTTTTTAATAAATAAATTATTTTATTAAACACCATTGATACACAGCTTTAGTGCTGTAATTAAAAAATAAATTGTTATTGTTATACGATATGCTGATAAAATCACATTAAAAAATAAATAAAATGGCATAAAATAAACAATAAATCACATTATTGGCCATAAAATATCGTATAAGCACGATTACTTACAACTGATTCTTGCAATACGATGATTCGTTCATTGTTGATGTTAAATCTAATAAAAATTGAGCACATTATTGAAAAACAGACTAACTTATTACATGTATGTACAGAAACATCTTCAACAATATAAGCTTATGAATATTTGGCAAACTGGTTATCGTAGTAAGTGAGCACGATTTATATCTTCCTCGTTTGCTGAGAAGATTCTACACTAAAAATCCGCCACCAACTTCATCAAACAAGATAATAACAAAGTATATAAATGGATAGATAAATATTGTAAAATCTTCAAAGAAAATGAAACAACAAAGCAAAATAGAAACACAGAAATATGCTCGTAAATTTTATACCACTATTGATCATAAAATAACTCATAAAGATATACGAACAGACGCAATGAACCAGAGGGCCGGATACTTCGTGAAACAAATGGACCGTCAGGATATATAACGGCCTCCATTGAATAAAACGTGTACTCCACTCCGGAACTACACTTTTTTATTGCGCCCAATATGTCGGATAAGTTTGACATTTGACATAAATCTGACTTCATACATATGTTTACAACAAGTGTCTTCAATAGCTATAAATTGACATAGCGTAGTGTTTATAAAACTGAGAGTTGGATAAGACCAGGGAGATGATAATGATCATGGCCATCGTAGTGTGGGTAGGTCACAAGATGGGCATTTGACGTTGTCAAAGTTACAGAAATGCTTTAGATGAGGGCAACAGCGAACAGATATTTGAAGCGATCAACAAGGGAGACGACGTCAAGCGGGATACGGCCACAGTTTGAATCAATATGGGCATGTATTTATAGAGAACAAGACATATCCATTATGAGTCTGTTCGAATCTCAAATATAAAACGGATTGATTAAACAATGTCTGTTAACGTATGGCATATAAAATGTTTTCATAAAAAGAGATTTAGCCTATGTTCGGTATAGTTGCGAATGCTTACGTCATGTTAATGCCCTTTTGAATTCGCGGTTGACCTATACAGGTTCTATGTAGGTAGGTCGACTCATTTTTATTCTCCCGCACAAGCGGGTAGTTAAAAATCCCTCTTCGCTACCTGACCAGGCATCTCCAGGCGGTGATCGGGACAATATTGTAAAGATCACAATAACAGATAGTAAATTTTAAATAATTTTTCTCTCACAATAATAGGAATACATTGACATAATTTGAACTAACATACTAATAGATGCATTTTATTATTGTCAAAAATTAAACTGTATATAGTTTGAACTGGAACGTATATCTTTTAAATTCCATACTTCAATATTTCTAAAACAGAATCATATTCAGTGTATGTTATTTTAATCTTATATAGTTGTTTGAGCTCATCCAGTTGTTGACCGAGGGAATGAGATTTCCGCTCGCACCTGCGTCGAGTTGCGTCGAGCGTGTATTTCCTTTTTCCTCGCCTTTTATCAAGTGCCATGTTGTTAGACAAACATTGCCCGGATTTCTAACGTTTATTTATCTATATTTGTTTACAGATTAAATTCATAGTTTTTGTTTTAGATATTACATTAGGACATAGTAACTATAAAATGTTCTTATTCCGTTGTTTGAGAGTAAGTTTGTTTAAATAGTATTTTTAATCTGACAATAAAAAAAATTTTCTTTCTTTCTTGCACATTGTTACGATAAGTTATGTGTTAATACATAACAACAGTATTATTTTTCTATTAAATTTCTTTGTATAAACTCAAATGATTATTTTAGTACATACGAAGTCTGGAGTATTTGCTACTATATTGATACGGCAAGTGAAAAGGCAAATTGTAATTGCTTAAATACAAAGAGGTAGGCGGTTTAAAATGGAAAATCGATGGGCACAAGCCGCGGGTGGCGTGAGCCTCGTTAATTTTGCTACGGAAGCTGTATTTCTCAAGTTCCTAGACCGTACCTAATATATTACATGTAAGGTACATGTTTATCTTTACGAGGACACGAGTGTGAAACTCTATATTAAGAGAAGTCATGTTCTAATGTATGGGATGATTACTTAATTAGTCTTAATTAAAATTTGGTACGATATTATCTAATTAGCTAAAAAAACTGGATATTACACCCAGATTTTTTTCATAAAATAAGGCGGAAAACGAACAAGCGGCTACATTAATATGCCTAAATAGCGACGCAACCGACTATAGACATTTGCAATTGCAGATGCGTTACCTACCTTTAATCGACAGGGGAGGTGACGCACAGAAACGACGTGGGGGCCTTCAAGAGTAGAGTGAATAGGCATTTACAAAGCTAGCGCGTACCATCTTTAGACCACATCACTTCATCGGGTGGGATCGTGGTCAAGCGCTAGATTCTTCAATATAAAAAAAAACAGAAAGAGGATATGTCTCCTTCCTATGCGTCCCCTCGACCGACAAATCCACTTCCCCTTCCCATACTTTCCTTATAAGAAAAGGGTGAGAAGGGAAAGAGGACTAAACTAGGTCTCCGGAACTACACTATAATAGTCTTACGAGTAGTTAGATGTACTGACTGTATTCTATTTAACAATGAGTATAGTATATTCATAAATATAAACGCAGCCTATGATTAAATAAACAAAATAAAATCGCACAAATTATAACTAAAATTCTATGATACCTGTTAGATAATAATCTATACTTACTCTATGATCAATAATCTAAACGAAACTATCAATTCAATAATCTATAATCGATTAAATTATCTATGACTTTTGTAAAAGATGGCGATTCGTTAATAAATTTCGAACAAGTAACAGCATTTTCTTTTCTCAAGATCCAAAATAACCACATCCAACCAACAATGAATTACAGACATCTTAAAATACATGAATCTTTTAATCTTTGAATTAAATTAGGTGTTGATGCTCACTTAAGAGATTTAAATTTTACCGCTAATAAATTAAGAAGACTTTAAGGAGTTTGTTACAAATGTAATCTGAGTGAGATTTACGTAATATTATTGTTAATCTTTCCATTTTGTATTATTAGAAAACTTTGTTTTATTTTAAATCATTACAAAATTGTACATTTATAATTTGTTACTTAAAAGTTCACAATATTAAATATATTTACAACAATAGTATTATCTGGAAATCTCAAATATAAATTACGCTAGAACCTAAAACTAAGAACCTTAAAAAATATAATATAAAAACTAAAATACACCAAGGTTCCGAAGATACTGGCAGCGTTCCCCCTTTGAATAGCTAGACTAATTCATTGTCCGAAGTAGCTGCCAGCTCTTCAGTTTCCTGTGATGTCGACTAACCTTTTTACTATATCCTCAAAAAGCCTTATAGCGCTAGGACCCCACGGACCAAGGGTCTCAACACCGAATGGGACAAATTCAAATAATTTGTTATCTTTTTACAGTTGTTACAAAAAGTTATAAATGGTACTTCGTACTCTAAAACGATTTTAATTTCTGTTTTAATTCGATTTTATTAGAATAAAAGTTGTATGAGACTTGATTTCATAAACTCATGTGAACTCGCTCATCTTTCTAATATTATAAATGAGAATGTTTGGTTGGATGGATGGATGGATGTTTGTTTGAAGGTATCTCCAGAACGGCTCAACAGATCTCGATGATTTAGCACAAAGGTAGATCATAAACTGGAAGAACACATAGGCTACTTTATTATGCTGCTATTATGTTTTTTTAAACTCCGCGCTGACGGAGTCGCGGGCGACAGCTAGTATGTCATATTAGTTAATTTTCACTCCTATGAAATATGAACTTGTTTATAATATCGCCATTCAGATCGATTTTCCAGTTAATAACGCTATCTGGATTTGATTGGGACGCGCGATATGACCTCAGTTAATTGATTGTCACTGTATACGTTACAATGCGACAGCTTTATTGAAAACTGACTCTGTTCTTGACAGCAAAAACCGCGTTTTTAATTTGGGTTTATTTAATAAAATCACATTGCTGTTATTTATTTTAAATAATGATATTATATGGTAATTATGGGCATTGAAATAACAACACTTAAGACGATAAGAGTATAGGCAGAGTTTACATATTTACGTTTAGCGCATACTTGAACACGTCGCGTTCCTGACGTTGCCGGTGTCAGTTTTTCCGTCCAAGTACGACGTGGGGGCCTTCAAGAATAGAGTGAATGGGCAATTGCAAAGCTAGCGCGTACCATCTTTAGACCATATCATTACTTCATCGGGTGGGATCGTGGTCAAGCGCTAGATTTTTCAATATATAAAAAAAAACCTCCCTCCCTTCTTATTTATATACACCTGCATGCTATGCGGTTACAGGTACTGTTTATCCTTACTGGTTTACTGGTATGAGTTCCCACCACCAAAAAAAATATATTGTGAATATTTTCATTCCCAGTAACGAAAAACTCTTTCTTGTAATGTTGCTGTAATCCCAACATACTTCATACTGATATTATAAATGCGAATGTTTGGATGGATGATTGTTTTTTTTTTAAGTATCTTCAACGGCTTAGAGGATTTCGATGTAATTTGGCACAGATGTAGCACATAGTCTGGAAGAACACATAGGCTACCTAGTAAGTTTTTTTTTAATTTTGCATAGAAGAAGCCGAGGACAAAAGCAACAGCGTTGTCTAGGGATGCCCACAAGAAGCTTAGTTTAGTATAATATAAAGCCTAGAAACTAAGGGGAACTAGAGGGAAAAAAGGTGAGAAATTAAAAAAGGAATACTTGGTAAATTAAAAAAAATACATTAAAAATAAAAGACACGCCCAAAAATACAAGGCTACAACTGAGCTCTTTTTACGACGAAAAGCTTCCCTTGAAAATATTGAAATACAATGTTGTTAATGATATTTCAATACGTTTATTTGAATTACAATATAAAATATTTAAAATTTCTTTCTCATTTCTTTAGAAATGCTATTGTTGATTTGAACGCGTATTGCATTCAGTACGTAATTAAATTTCAATCAACTTTAGTCAAATGCAAATTCACTGTCGGAATGGCTGAATAAACTTCGTGCCGATTGCAATGAAATAATATCGTCGGCTTTTACTGTACGGTTACTGTACCAAATGTTTGTGTTTTATTCTATTTTAAAATACATAAATACAACATTAACTTTATTTTGAAAAAACATTTGTTAAATCAGTTTATTTTGTCAGTATGAGAGATTTTTTTTTGTGACTGAGCACTATTTGCCTTGAAGAGGCATTTAGCCTCGGCGCTTAGCCTAAACCTCGTTTAGGAGTATCTAGGATCGAGGGCTCCCTAAGGAGCCTCGGCTCGGGCTGTTACTTCTTTATTATTACCGGATTGGGGGATTGGTCACCGAGCTCTTAGATCGCTTCGGTGGACGCTTCATGGAGTGAATGGGCGCAAGGACCCCCGAGAGGGGAAAGAGTATGAGAGACAAAAATATGTTTTTACTAGCTGTCGCCCGCGACTCCGTCCGCGCGCAGTTAAAAAATGGGGGGGGGGGTATGAAAAATAGATGTTGCCCGATTGGCAGACCTACTGAATATGCTCACAAATTTTAATGAGAATCGGGCAAGCCGTT
>DWHV01000301.1:0-11421 GCA_018248035.1 Papilio joanae | reverse complement strand
TTATTCAAATATTTCCGGCAATTTGTTTGTTCTATCGTTCGGGGTCGAAAAGAAAACAGGTATTTATATGTTTAATTCTAGCGCAAACAATCTATTTGTTCCAGTATGAAAAATAAGTGTAATAAAATTTGAAGATGAAAAACAACCCTGAATAGATTTTGTGTATAAAATTATATGGTGAAATTCCGATTAAGTAACGAAGGAAAAGAGATAGTGAGGTTACTCGTAATAACAATTGTTCTGTCAAAGTTAATAGACAAACAAAACAAACACAGAACGTGGTCCTTACAATAATAATGCGGCTATTATTATTATTATTATAAGAATTCAGTTTCTTGCATATTCAAATAAGCATTCCAAACATTTCATATTAAAATGAAGTAAACGCTTCTTACCGAGTTGGAGGAAGTTCGCTGCCAAAAAACTTCTGGAGTATATTAATGCATTTTCACTGAATTAGTTTCGCCAAAATGATTCTTTTGTTCAGGACTTCTGCTTTCGAAAGGAAATGCAGCGGTAAATTCTGTACTAATCTTGTTGTTTACGAGCACACGTAGTTTCACGATGTTGTAACTTAGTTAAGTTATAATTTTTTTTTTAAATTGGCAAGTGGTGCAGAAACTGGAAATTTAAGTTGGCAAAAGATTCCTTTTATGTTTTATTTGCAAACCTCCTTAGGTATTAAATTAATTTCATTAACTTTCAAACTAAATAATGTGTAACTTCAGATAGAATGATAAAATGAAAAATACCAGTCAAAACTAAAATACAGATAATCTCATTGCGTTCTACACATAATAAATAAACGAGTTTATTTAGTACTTAAGTAGTTAACTTCTTAGTTAGTATTTTAATATTTAAAAGACAATATGTTGGATTAATATTATTAAGCAATAAAGTATGTTCATGCTCAATAACGAATTCATAAAGCGTGCGTTCTTCGATGAGTGAAAAATATTGAAATAACAATTTGCACATACGCTGCATTCTCATAGCGCCGAGTGTCGAGCCGTGGGGGGGACGCCAGTGGGTCCACCTCTTAATAGAATGCTTTATTATCGCCCCGGCTTTTACAACACTGGATAGATAGAATTCCTTAGTAAATGCTTGAAATTTTCCTTGTATTGCTCACGCTATTTGTTTATATCATTACATTCGTAAAGCTAATGAATAAATCTATATATCCGAGATTATGAAGCGACCGCTGTCCATAAATATCCGCAATTGCAGATGCATTGCCTACCTTTAGTCGACGGAGGTGAAGATGCAGAGACAGGATATTTTCCCTTCCTCTCCTCCGTGAAATCCACTTCATCTTCCTATCCTTTCCTTATAGGAAAAGGGTGGGAAGAGAGAGGAGTTAAATTAAACCTTCGTCAGACGAAACGTGGAATTGCTTTCACTTAACGCCAGTTTTCTGTGTGGTCGTGGTTTTTCACCGATCGAACCAGCCCATTCGTGTAACAGATGTTGTTGATACTGGCGTCTATCACCGTAAATTAATTGGGAAAATCATTTTTATTTATAGATAATTTCTATAAATGATATAGAAATATAATAAAAGGTACAGTCAGTAAGTAACCACTACTGCTTGATTAATTGGGTTCGATAAAGTACGATAAATACGAATTATAATAAATAAGTTTATGGTCTATCGCTAAGAAAAGTGTGCTTATTTTGTATTTTTAAATCTTCCTTGCGGATTAAAGAAAATCCTTTATACTTTAATGGTGAAAATTAGCAGTAAAATTTAATGTTACAGTTTTTATATATTAGCTTATTATGATTTTAGTTCATACAAAATCGGTTTTAATAAGAAGCTGGAAAATTGGAGCTTCCAAGTAATAATTAAACATGTTAATGATAGAAAATAATGTAAGTTTATGAAATTTTCATTTTCATATTCAGATGGCATTCACTGATCTCTATAAATGGCTAGGTCATTGCTTGGAAATGGCAGCTTTTCCTTCGCTCTGACATACAGAAAGCAGTTAATTCTAGCTTTATTTCAAAGTCTCACCGTCCCTACCAACCGCTACAGTCAGCGCTAAAATGGCGAAATTTAAAAAAGACACAAAATACCGCTTTTTATAACCCGTCTATTTATGGGCGTCAGTAGTAGCTGATGATAGAATGATAAGTTATATTACTTTGTATCTTAGAATACATTACAGAATCTAACTCTCGTTTACGGTTCTCAGTAATTGTAAGTTACACGTCCTTCGTGTATACGGGGTCTATCAGGATTTACGTTGAAGGAGTCTAGGCTTCAACGATTTATCTGACAGTATATAAATGGTATGTTCAACTCAAAACAGTACTTAATATAACCTTTTCTGGAACGTAAACTTAAACAAATATCATGATTGATTTTTTTTTTAAACAAAAGACAGATGAACATTTTGTTTTCTATTAAGGCTATAGTGAAATAATTTCACAGTATCAAGGTGAACATGTCCTATATAATATAATAATATAGGCAAATTATAATTTATAATGGGTACAAATTTGTGAGGCGTTAATAACACACAGAAATGCGACCCATAAAGGGTCACATACAGAATTACTATCTATCAATTTATGCTAACGACACTTGGACCGTTTTCGAGAGGTTTACTTAACATCATGACGTAATAGAAACCTACATAGTAATTACAGAAAATTGACGAGTTGGAATTATTTCGATAATTTTATTTACATAATAAGATCTAACTTTTTAATGAATTTTAAATATCAGACGAGTTTAAGTCTTTAAAAGGTGATGTGATCGCTTGAATATTCTAATATTAGAGTGGTTAGTTCGTTGAATAAATATTTTCGGCTTAATTTAAAAATATAGCATTTAGCTACGTCGATTACACTTTCTAAAACATTAAAACTAACAAATTAAAGTGTCGTGTTGTGTTTATTAAAAATAATGTAAACACTTTTGTAGATCCACACCGTTACTAAATACAAGTTCGTGTCCTAAGTGAGGAATATAAGTGTTTATTGTATTGTTTGGTTCAGCTTTATATTCAGTAGTGAGGGCAGCAATAGGTACAAATTGAGAATCGGTCGGAACGTAGGGTGTTTACGTTCCGAGTGTTCGGTAGTCGATATGCGTCGCGTTACGCTTGGCGATGGTGATCGGAGAGTTGGTAATTCTCAAGTGTGTGTCGACTTCGAAATTACCTTTGTGTCGACACAAAGGCAGTCATCTGCCTTATTTTAACATTAAGAGATGAAAGCTGAGCTTAATATTTTCTTTCATTTCAACCTAATAAGGCTAGAATGAGATAAACGATTAAGTTATGCTTTCATTTGGTATTTTTTTATCATAAAATGGCAAACGAGCAAGCGGTTACCTGAATCCGCCTAAATATCGAAGCGACCCCTGCCCATAGACAACCGCAATTGCAGATGCGTTGCCTACCTTTAATCGACAGAGGAGGTGACGCACAGAAAAAGAAAAAGAGGATATATAAAATCTCCCGTCAAATCCACTGCCCCTTCCCATCTTTTCCTTATAAGAAAAGGTTGGGAAAGAAACGTGAACTAAAATTAGGCCTCCGGCACCACACTCACCAGGCGAAACGCGGAATTGCTTCTATTTAACGCCTGTCTTCTGTGTGCCCCATTCGTGCACCCAATAAAAATTGTTATTGGGGGATCTACTATTGTGAGAAGTACCAGTATACAAATGTCGAAAGAAAAAAGGAAATAAATAAAATCATTTAACAGCTGTACGATTAACAATGTTCAGCACAAAACATAAGTTTAAATTGTGCAAAATTAATCCATCTAAGTTTAAGAACAATCTATTATCCCAACAAGTTTGGTGACGTCACTTGCATGTTAGGTAATGAATACTAAATATTTCGTAATGTTGGAAACCATTTAAACGGACATAAATAGAAATGAACATGTGAGCATGAATTAATAAAGATTTCTACGAACTTATATGAATAATGGATATCCATGACATGTAATACATTTGTAGTATTGCAGGGTCAGAACATTTAAATGTCAGATGTTACCTTAAAATACGTGCTGGTCTTGAAGTTAAAAAATAACATACTACTACGAGCTGACTCATAGATACTGCATTTGGTATGACTAGCGTTACTAAACCTTTGACAACACACCGACCAAGTCCTGATTTTTTGACTTCACATATTTGAATATGACCACAGTTTTCACTCACTGTAAAAACCTTAATTTTTGTAACATGAGGCAAACGAGCAGCGGGAACACCGAGATGATCACCGACCCATGGCCATCTGAAACACCAGAGAAACTGCAGAAGCGTTGAGAAGTTAATACGTCCGCTTCATAAAGGACCCTAAGTCATAGGGGTTTGGAAGTACCGCAAAGGACAAACCATTCCACAAGCGCGAGCTTAGCCAAAACTTCACAGTTGTAGATTACCAGCCATCAAAATGGTGTGAATGGAATCTGGAGGTGTGTCGTGTTGTGCGATGACGGAACTCGGCGGCAGGAATTGTTCCAAACCTCTGTCAAATGTGTATAGGAAATTCTAAAATCAAAAAACTCATTAAATCAAAGCGGGGGATTGAACTCAGATTTCTAGATTAAATCCAGTGCTTAACCTCTGCCTGCTCTTACTGTATTTAGCTAGGAGTAAATTTGGCTGTCAAATGATCAGAGGAGAAATGTTTATTATTCGCCTCGAAGGGAGAATTTACGAAGTTGCGATTGGAACACTGTCGGTGTTGGATTTATAATCCTCTGGAGCCGAATACAGGCTAGACAAATTAGCTGTCTCAAGCGTGACAAATGAATGTATCGTGCGGAAGTTACATACTTTGAACTTTAATTACATAAGTGGACCAATTTTATCATTTAGTTAATTATAACTATAACGTACAATACGATTTATAATAATTTTTGTAGTAAAAATTGCATCATTTTATAAAAATCTTCCATTAGTCTAGCAATTAAATGTCTCTAATGATTGCTAAAAAAAACCACTGAAATTCTGCAACTTTAATATCTGATAAACTCTATGATAAATATATGTTGTACAGAAAATAAACCTTATTCTGGTAAGTGATTTTTTTTTTTTTACTTTTCATGATTATTATTATTTTGCATAAAAATGATTTATACAAACTCAACATCAAACAAGGTTTTCTTAGAGTTAGAACTTTAATAGTACAGTATGAAATAACAACATTTGTTATCGAATACAGTTGATGACATGTATCTTTCAACAAGTACATAGATTATAAGATTAAATCTGCGATTAGAATAAGATTCGTGAACAAAACACAAATTAACGGTTTTGATTCATAAATAATTGCTTAAAAAGGTCAACATTTACTAGCGCATTGTAAATTAAAAAAAGACAGATGTTTTATTGTTGGATGTGATTTCGCGAAATTATTAAAATTAAATGCTTAAGATTAGACAACAAAATATTTTATTTGTTTTGATTACTTTATTTTACTTTGATACTTCGGTATTTAGGGTGAATGGTGTTGTTTTTTATAGTATTGTATTTTTTTTTCGATAGATCTGAAAAGTCCTAGCATTGTGACCACGAAAAGAGTATTAATTCTAACTTAATTTTAGCCACTAAAACTATTGCGGTTTATAGTTTTAATTGTTGACCAAGATTTAAACTTCACATTTTGCTAATCGGAATTTATCTGAAAGGGACCTAACGATTACTGATAAATGAATAAGACAAATTGCAAATTTTCGATAGTAACAATAATGTGATTTATACGACATGCTTTTATTTAATTCAAACAATGTTACAAATAAAACTTACAAATTATATTCTAAGATAGAACTTACTTAAGGAAATAGAACTCCAGGGTCGTACTTAAGTGCCTGTTTAGCCTTTAAACGACTTTTATGTACTCTCTGAGGTAAAGAACAATTTTAATATTTCATCTTAGTTCAGCTTGATACAAAATTAACCGACGGCATATCATTTAGTTGCAGTTCTTTATATGTAAGTTAATAAATTAAAATTAACCTGAAAAAAAAATTAAACTCATTTTTATTTAATCTCACAAGTTAATGTTAAGGTTAACGTTAAATTTTAAGACATTATTTCAATTAAATATCTTAATAAAGTTAACACTTTCAATATTTAAATTAATCTAAGTTATTAAATAAATTGTGGAATAGATACAAATTAATGTTTAAGACATTGATCTCAGTACAGAATTGTGGTTGTTGATAAATCTTTAATTATATTGTTCAACAAATTGAACAATAACTCAAATGTTAATTCAGTTTGCGAGAATTGTTATAAAATGATCCAAGTCGATTGTTTAAAGATTAAAACACATATTAATTTAATTTAATTTCATAGTAGTATTTGAAATTACAGTTAATAAATATTTTTGGAATTGTCAATAAGTGATTCACTTCTTGAAACACATGTAAACGAAGCTGTGTTACATCTTCATTAAATTTAAATTACTTGCGTTGTACCTTTGTTTTTAAACGTCAATATATTATCTGTGGTGACAGTATTTTGCTCGATGTCATTCCCTATTGTAAAAAACGCCACGCCACACGGGCTTTTGGATTATCGAAAATATAAAACGTCTCCAACTGTTAAACCTAATTAATATTTAAAAGAAAACGCCAGAAAGCAATAGCTTTAAATGTTGTTTCTCCATTCAGTTTGGTTGTGTGTGTAGAAGTTATGTTTTGTTTTATAATTGTAATTACATATTTAGATTTTAAATTGATTTAAATAAACTCCTGTCAGAGCAACAAGTTACTATAACTTATCATAGTAACTTGTTGCTCTAATAGTATATTGTTTTAATAAAGAACATATTACACAAATATAAAAAAAATCTCAAATCGTTAGTGATTCTGGTTTCAAAATCCCACGGTCAATAAATGCGTCTTACAACTTTAAATAATTAATATGTATTGAAGATAAAATTCACCAAAGAAAAGAAATGTTACTCCTAAAAATAATTATTTCTATATAATAAACATTTTCCCAAGAAGTATAAAAGTTTAGGTAAATAAACCACAATGAAATTATTTTCCCGTAGGGTCGAGCTCGGCCTAAAGTGATGTAGGTAGTTGAGTTATGCGACTTCGGTGGGTACAACGAGAAAAAGTATGATATGTGAGGGTGATGGCGGAAACGAATTGCCGGTCGACGTTTTGTGTAAGTACAAATAGTAAGCCAGTTACATATGTGATAAAGTTTTTTTCGCTTCCGCTTCCGGACGAATGTTGTTTAGACAGGTATAACATTAATTCTCCCTGTTATTTAATGCTTAGGGATATTTTATGTCCCTTTCTAAGGAATTTCAGTTTTTAATGGAGGATGTATGTATGAGGTTATTCATTTTATTAAATATACAAATGTATAATTAAGACCACTAGTACGCTTTTCTATTCGTAACAGTCATACTAATATTATAAATGTGAATGTTTAGATGGATGGATGTATGGATATTAGTTTGAAGGTATCTCCAAAACACCTCACGGATCTATACGAAATTTGGCATACATGTCTGGTATAGGACACATAGTCTGGAAGAACATATAGGCTACTTAATAAGTTTTTTTTTAATTCCGCGCGGACAGTGTCGCGGGTGACAGCTAGTAGTCATATATGTTCAACGTTATTAGTGTTTATGTATTTTTGCAGCTTTCTAAACGCACAATAAATTATGTAATTCAAGATTCTCTTATACAGATATAATGAATACAAAGCTATAAGATAATATCAATTGTATGTCATATAAAAGACAAAAAATGCAATTTGCTACCGGTGTCATTCAAATTGATAATCGAAGTCAAAGGCCGATTGATATTAACCTTGAGGGCATGAAGAGACAATCACTGCATAGCTCGACGCACCTAACTCTAACAATGTGAATTATCGCAGGAGCGCTGGAAGGAAGGTCGACTCGTCACGTCTTAGGTTAAGGACAGTAGGGCCCGAGTGTAGGGAGATATATGCTTCTGTCAATGCTACCGTGACTAATCCCCCGTTACTATCCCACGCTCTATTTGCATAGCAATCAATTGTTAGCTATTTGTATCTTTCATATATCATAGCTTACAAGGCCTTTACCTATGAAATTGCCGTTTTGTATGAAAAAAATTAAACCAATTTTGTTTTGACTCTTACGCCAAACGCTGCTGCTAATTCAGCCGTAGATTGTTTATCATCAGCTTCCACAATCGCCTTTAATTCGTCATTGTCGACCAAAGTCTTTGGACGATCACGAGGTTCATTTTTGAGGTCGAAATTTCTAGAACGGAAGTGAGCAAACCAATAACAGGTGGTGAGTTGGTTTGTATTAGCTCTGTAAATGTCGTTGATGTTGAGTGCCGCTTGTGCCACGTTGCTGCCACAACGGTACTCATATTCCGTAATTACACGATTTTTAACGTATTCATGATGACGAAATGCGATGAAAATGTAACACTAATCAATAAACAAATGACTACTTTTGGAAAAAGAATATCATGTTTTTAAAATAAAATTAATCTGAAATTCTTAGCCAAACAAAAAATTTGATTTGAAATGGCCAGTATTGCAGAACGACAATTTCTTATGTAGAGACCTTTCATATAGAGGACCTGAAAAATAGAAGGAAAGATTACCAAAGCATACGTAATGGAAAAATAAAAATATGAAATAATAGTGTATCTCACGTACCGCATAAAGTCTGATAATGAAGACCATGTAAGGTAACATGAATTTGAAGATTTAACTTAAAATGAACTTAAAAGTTTCCCTAGGCATTGTAAAAGCTGTAATCTAACAGATGATCTTAATACTAAAAATGATGCTAAAAATAAATTAAGAATTGACATCTTTATTTTTTATCTGGACTTGCGTTTAATTACTTTTATACTTAACACATTTTTTACTTTCTAATTACAAGTAATTACTGCCGAGTTACAAAATGGCGTCGAAGAGGCACATTCTTTACGTGCGTAATCGTTGAAGTATGCGTCTTGGAGGGCGTTCGTTAGGAAAATGAGTGGAGTTACTGACTCGGAAAACCCTCTTGTAATTTATAATATGGCCTTCGAGAATTACTTGGCAAGCCGACAGTAGATTTTCGTAATGGAATGAGAAATTAATTTTTTTTTTCATCCTTTCAGTGCCTACCGATTACTATTGAAAAATGAAGACGGAGAAATCTGAATTTAATTTCATCAAGATCCGTTGAGCCTTTCCAGATATATTCCATCCATCTAATCTTTCGCATTTATAATATTAGTAAGATTAATTACTTAGCTACAAAAAAAAACAATTAATTAATATTCGAATAGGCGAAGTTGTTCCCAAGAATAATGAAACATGTTTTAACTAGTTGTATTATTCATTGAAATAATTAGATAATAGTAGCTCGTATGCAAAATGATGTTAAATTAATTCTAAGATTTAAATCCTTAAATTCTCCTACATTTTATGCGTTTTATAAACAAATTAATTAGAAACAGCGCTCATTTAAATATCATAAGTTCTTATCTTGAACACGCAGCAAATATAATTTCACATCAAACTAACAAATTGCCTTTGATAAAACTAAAAGTTTATGACAACTAGTATGTTTGCAATTTATTTCAAATTTATCCTGATGTCTTCATATGATATGCGTAATTTAATCATTCATATAGTTTATTTATTATTCTTGTATTAAGGCTATATTTGTGTTTTTAGTTCAATGAAATTTATTAAATGTTATTGCTAGTAGTCGGAATTTAAAAAAAAAATACTAACAAATTATTCAAAAACGCTACGAATCGATTATATATTACCGTAGAAAACTTTAATCTCGTTTTTTTATTTTACTTACCGATTTAAATTTTACATCTTTCGGGAAGGCCTTTGCCCAACAGTGGGCATCACATTGTTGAATTTTACAACTATTCAATCAATTATTTTACAACTCAAAGATTATTTATTACATTTTTTCCTATTTAATTATTGGTTAAGATTTTTTTGATTTTTTTTTTAAACTAAATAGATAATTAAACGTGTCTCATTTTCCCCGTACTTGTTTTAAAATGCAAATAAATTATACTTAGTTATCTAATTAACATTACCAAGAGTAGACCATTATGGATGCCTATATAAATAAATCCATTCCCATAGCAGCGTTGTAAATCTAACTGAAGTTGCAATAATACTGGATGTAAATACACAGCAGCGAGAGCATACGCAATATATTCAGGCAATATTCGCACTTCCCCGTCAAATTGGAAACCATCGCGTCTGTAAATACGACGTGAATTATTTGTCGGGCAGTTGACTTACAGCTATACGTGATCTCGCTGTCATATTCCTATAGTGATTAAGTTATTAGTATAAAGTAGCACCATCTTCTAGTTTTGAACCATATTTTTTATGTAAAACAACGAAAGAAACCGTAGTCATCACCTGTTAGCGAAAGTGATCGTCGGCGAACAATTACTACAATTCAGAGACAGGATAAGGGAGACGAGTTAGGTACTACTTCGCGTAGATATATCTTGTGTATTAAACAGCATACACGTAATAGACTACTAAATATTTATACAGTCTACCAAATAGTAGGAATAATTAGTCCTACTTTCTTAAAGCTTGTTATTTTATTCACGAAAACTAATATATGACTGAAAATAAAAATATGGAAATTTTTAGGAATTGTCATTTTGTAAGAGAGCCGCGTACGGATCCTGGCCCCAGCAAATGCGAGAAAGTGATAAATTTGTCAGGTAACAGTGCGTGATCAGAATTTGCGACAGTGCAAATCATCTGAAATATTCTAGGAGATTGAATTGTGGCTCCACTGGAAATTATTCTCTATGCTATTCGCGTACAGGTCGACATGTATTATGACTTTCGGTTCAATTTTTTTACGACATGATCTTTACTAGCCATTCCATTTTATATGCAAACCTGAAAGGAAATGGAACATCAACTCTAGACGTTTTGAACCTATTAAGCAGTATTTAGCGATATGTGAACTACGTCATTTCTTCTCGCTGAGAATTCGAGCATTGCCCTTCGACTCTACATTGCCCTTTGAGCGACCTCAAGCCCATTTTCACTCTCCATAACAATTCCGAAATCATTAATTCCAACAAAACATACTTTTCGTTTAAAAACATTTATCAACAAAGCCGTAAACATATTAACGCAATCTGCTACAACTCGAATTTATACAAGTTTTAATTAAATTCAATGAAGCCCAGCTCGATTATGTAATTTAGGGTTTGGTTCAGTTTAGCGGCAGACAACATTGCATTTGGTACTGAGTGTTGAATGAACATAAATAGTTCTGCGTAATTCCCCGTACAAATTCGGTTGATACAATTAAAGGAAACAAGGCTATTTTTGGACAGAGGGCGATAAATTTTGCACTCCCTAGCAATACATTTTGTTCTTTGAATGAATAAATTATTAGTTTGATAAAAAACATT
>DWHV01000300.1:0-11426 GCA_018248035.1 Papilio joanae | reverse complement strand
CGATTAAAATAATTTTTATCAAAATCGGACCACCAGGGGCGGAGATTCGCGGTAACACACATAAAAAAAAAAAAAAAAAAAATTCAGTCGAATTGATAACCTCCTTCTTTTTGAAGTCGGCTAAAAATACAAATAAGCTTTAACTGTTCGTGAAGCTTTAAATTCGTGAGAGCTTATTTTTGAACATCTAAAAGGGAATACATTTAAAAGTCAAACTTAATGTACAAATTTACCTTGAATATTACATAACGCGAGCGCAACTTTGATCCTCGTTGCCGGCGCCACACGAATTATTAAATGTAATTTTATATTCAGGTTCTTCACATACTTGATTATTAAAGTTTGTATGAAAATCTTCATTATGTTTTTTTATTATACGTATCCAAGTACACTTTACGTAATGATACTTTACATTAACACTTATATTTCACACTACCAATTTGTTTTACGCAATGTCCTGATGTTTTTAACAAAGAAAATTAGAGAAGAATTACGTACCAACATTTTAGCACTTAAACTTTCCATTGATCAACACCTTGTTATAGACGACATCCCTTCGTCAACATTCCATTATGATATTGAATGGCGCGCCTAAAAGTTTTCGTATAAAAAAATTACTTTCTGCTATAAATAATAACATTGCTATTGTTGCTTCTACGTTAGTAACTTATTAAATATTTACCTTTTATGCAAAATAATATTTGTACGGGGGATACATTTTGTAAGTAGGTCAATGTGGATTCATATTTCGGTACATGTTCATTCATCATTTTTCCTGCCAGAATTTTCTTGAAAATAAATAGATTTCCGTACTGATGGAACGTGTTATAAAACATTTAGGTAACAGTGCGGACGAGTGCAAACTTCGTAGTATGTTTCTATTACTAGGAGTACAAGAATTATAATTTCTGAAATTTTATCTCTAATATTATAAATGCGAATTTTAGATAGATGGATGGATGGATGTTTGTTTGAAGGTATCTCCAGAACCGCTCAACGGATCTTGATGAAATTTGGCACAGATGTTGAATATAGTCTGGAAGGCACATAGGCTGTTAAGTTTTTTTTTTTATTCCGCGCGGATGGATTCGCGGGCGACAGCTAGTAGATTATAAATTAAAACTTGACCATGATCACGGCAGTTAGTGTAACAGATTTTCTTTATTACTTACTGGTAAAATAAGCGGTTAAATATAACATATAATTTTTCCTCAAAGGTTATTCATGATTTCAAGTTATATAAGTATATGTATTAGTCCTTATTACATACAATCTAATTTTATAATTTATTTTAAGTACATAATTTAATGAAAAATATTGATGTTCTACAACATTCGTTTAAATGTATTATTTTAAAGAATCAAAGTAAAAAACAAATGAAAAATAACACTTATACGATTCTGTAGAATATCAAAATCTCGACCTCATAGATCACTCAACACAATTTTGAATATACGGCATCGCAATTGAAACCAATGGAGTAATAGCAGTTTTTTCAGGTCAGTATTTTTCGTCCATTTTTTTGGCTTTACCAAATAGAAATGAAATTATTTAATCTTGTGAAGCGGTCGTTCTACGGATACGTAAATGAAGAGAGTGTGCTCGAAAATTTTCGCTGACGTTTATTACTTTTTTAACTAACCATAGCGGATTATTTTTAAGTGGTACTGGAAATGTTATCGTTCTACATTAGGTATATTCTGAACGTTTTATATTTAAGTTTTTTTTTTTAATAAAGGGTGAAATTTTACCAAAAACGTTGGAATCTTCATCCTTCTTTTTAATTAGGGGGGTCTAATTACTACTAACAACTTAACTAACTTAAGATATAAGCATACTACGAGAGTAAAACCATTTCTAGAACATCTTACATAGTTCTGTAAAAAACAATTTAAAAAACACGCCAGAACAGAATTTTCAATTTGGTAATAGAAAATAGTTCTGAAGTTACTCGTAACATTGACATATAGAATTGTTAGGTATATGAATACATGCCTATTTTTTTATTTTATTTTAAAAGATCAATGTTTAATTTTAATTTCTGTCCCAAGTAGGTTTGGCGATAGGCAGGCGGGCATCCGTAAAATTCAGACAAAATATATTAGTTTAGACATTGTGCGTTGATCCAACGTGAGTGGGTTGAGGCCAGGGAGATGATGACAGAAACCGTACATGAGATTTCTTTCCTTTTCGTTGAATTTTTAGTTCTTAAAACAGAAATTATAATATCAGATGTAAGCAAGCTGATCTCCTAGAATATAACCGTACGTATTAGTAGCTCAATGACAGTAACGAGGCCACATTTGCAGTTCAGAACATTTGTGGCTAAGTGCACTGTAAGGCCAAAGCGGGTAATTTGGTATGCTAATGCAATGCGAAGGAACTTCCAAATACTCTGGGATTACACGATACTTATACATTTATTACTATTAATTTTCGAATAACACGATGTTGTCTAGAATTCTATGATATAAGCGTATTTAAATGGACTTTATGTTAATGCAGAACCTTACTTATCAAAAGGTCAATTAGCTTACAAAACGACAAAAAGAAAATAAACAAAACCAGATTTAATATCTTTAATAATTAAAAAAGGAGATGTTTTTAAAACAAAATTGTTTTCAATTAAAAATTTGGGAGATGAATTTTACAAATAAAAAAAATTGTTCATTAAACTTTTGATAATGGAATAAACAAAAATAAAGATAGCTAAATATTCTCTTTGCGCAACAAATTAGCCTTAGGCGTGATGTGTGGAAAAATAAGCGGATTTTTAGATTAATTAAGCTTATCCTTGTTTAGACGTCGGACGTTGTTTGTGCTGGTCCCGGGAAAAAGAACTTTACCTACATTTATTTTGTCTTTCAAAAGGAATATTCTATTTTTATATTAATGGAATCGAAGATCAAGTCTAATGTATTTACATAATAATATGTGCTTCTAGTAAATATCACAAACATTTGTATATTAAGATTTATTGTCTATATATTATGTTCATTAAATATAAACGGTACATCGATCCTAATGATATATTGATTTAAGAAATCGTTATTTCCTTAATAAGAATTTACAATTCACTTAAGATAATTATAATATATAACAATTACGTAATATTGCAAGTTTACAACAGTTTTTTTTTTACACAATACATGTACCAATGTGTTTTTCGATTTACATATGTACGATTACATTTATCCGACGTTCTTACGATGAAGGAAAACATCGTGATGCAACCTCCACATATCTGAGAAGAAATTCAATGATATGTGTGAAGTCAACCCGCACTGGGCCAGCGTGGTTGACTATGGCCTAGTCACCCCTAACTTAGGATAAGCTCCTAGCCCCTCGGTGGGGACGTATAGTGAGCTGATGATGATGATGACAACAGTTTTTTTACACAAAATTTGACTTTTGCAGGTAGTAATTATGAAAAAGAAAATTTAAGTTTTAAAGTGTTTGAACTCTTTGTTATATTGTCAGCATTTATAAATTAACAAAACTATATTTCAGTTGAATATTCAATAATCTTTTACAGTTGTTATTTAATTTTGCCTTTCAGTTTAATCATGTCGGCAAAGAGTATTACAAATATATTTACATAATTACCTATTTCAATTTATATCAAATTAAATAAATAAAGTGAAAACATTAAGCAAACCATATCTCTGATTTATTGACCACTTGAAAACAAATTCATTATTCAGTAAAATATCTGATTTATTTTTATTGATACTATGTGTTAGAAGTAAACTACGATATTGAAATCATACTTTATTAACATTTTGAAAGAAAAACGTTTTAAAATGTTATATAGAAATGTTATCTATATGTTAGGTGTTTTTAAAATCCTTGTCTTTCATACTATTTTTAATGCTTCAATTAAATTATGTGAAGTTCCCAGAAATTCAAAAGAACTTTAACTATTTTAGGTACGTTTTATTTACAGACAAACGAGGGACAATTTAATTACAACGGGCTAACACAACGTTAACTTCAGCAGCATAACGTGAAAAGGTACCTTACCTTTATCCCACAATGAAAAGCTCACTGAAACAATAAACGTTATTTCCTGATGTCTGTAATTCTATATTTAACGTAGTTGTGTAACTTGCTTGATTAGAATATTGTTAGTAACGATTACAAAACTAGATGGCGCTGTTCGATAATGAAACGCGATATGGTTTGGTGTAACTATTTTGAATATACATTGTATTAATTTAAGATTTTTTGAGTTGAGTTGTTCTTTTTCTTGTGAATTGTTAAGTGAGTTGTGAGTAATAAATCTATATCAGTGAGTGAGTGTCTAGTGCTTTCCCCTACAAATATATAATATAAATATAGAATATAGATAGAAATATAATAAAAGTAAATCTACGAATAGCTAAGAATATTAATTTTTATAAATATGTCACGTCGTCATTGTCAGCTCAAACGTCCTATAGAAGAGCTGACCTAATCCGGAATTAGGTTTGATTGGGCTTTAGCCACGCTTGCTTAATATAGTTTGAGTTCAAACTGTTATTATTTTTATTAAATAAAATATTAGATAGTTCTAGTTTCACAAATTACACCTGTAATCATGCTTCACAATTAATTTTTGTGTTAACTATCAGAGTTTATTACCGGTGTGGGCAAACCTTATTAGTGTGAGTTTGATGGAGCGCGGAACGATATAAGTGAAATGATATTAGGAATATGACCTTGACATGAAAACTTAATGACTGCATAGTTAAGTGACTATCTAAGGTTTGACTTTTATTTAAAACTAATTAACTTAAATGTATGTCATAAAATTGTTTTATGAAGAGTTAACTGACGTATTATATCTAAGTGAGAACAAAATGCTTAAATACAATATTAACTGTCAGAAATTACAGACAATTATTAGATGTCAACAGTTTTAATTATATCCTTTCTTATTAGCGTTTATAACTCTTTCACTTAACTAGCTGTCATGAGAGTTAAAAAACGCAAATAAAAACATACTTTTAAAAAAAAATCAAAACACCAGTCCTCTTGAGGTTATATAAGACTTCTGTGTCTTAAAGATCTTTATCCATTATTAATTAAAAAGTTCATCGGAGAGCGTAGCACTACAGACTTCCTTGTTTTGTAGTGTTGTGCTACAGGCAAACCTGTTGCATAACTTTTCTCTTGGGACATGAACTCAAGAAGTGGTTTCAACAACAAAATCTTTTAATAAGACGTAAAAGAAGCAAAGACGGAAAAGAAACAGTTGTACAAATTGTTAACTTTTATTTTATTGTTAAATGAAATCAATTGAAAATCAGAGACACTTATTTATATTTTTGTTTTTAATCAGATATAATATATATATACATACTTATAAATGTGTAATATCGAAAAAAATGTTTGTCTGACTGTCTGACTGTCTGTCTGTCTGTATAGCTATCCGTAAGGCTGCGATTCTTCCGGGTAATCTTCGGAACGGCTGTACCGATTTTGACAGGACGTGGATGGGAAGATGCGCGCGGGCATGTTTTAGACTACTCTTTTTATTTTTTTTATTCTGCACTGAGACTGCACGAAGTTTGATGCGACCTTATGGAATAAATTTCGGAAGTCTTTTCTTCTACTATCAGAGGTTTGATTAAGTGTGTCTAATAAAGTGTACTTTAGTTTCATTATTTAGTTTTCTTTAATATTTATTAGTGTTATGTAACAATGTGTAGCACATGTTATAACATAATAACATTGTAACAAAGTCATAAAATTTGCATATACCGTCAGCGTAAATGGTTTCGGCTTTTCACGAAGCTTAGCTGAACATAAGAGACTTTGGATCACGGTTCGTGCATGTCGTTGACACATTACTGTCATGTTAACAGCCAATGTTATCCAAATTGACGTTCTAACGACATTTTTGTTCTTACTAAACTATATCCTTTATCGATGGGTTAAAACTGTAACAAATATTCTGGTAAATACATAAATTTAATGTCCAATTAAAATAAATTAAATAGTTTAAATATATGAATCATTTGGAGCACAAATTGAATAACGCCATATATTGTATCCGAAAACAATGGAAAATTTAAGCTTAATTTTTTTATAAAATACGCAATTACAATTCGAATTTGCATACTACAGACAGAACTTTGACGTCGAAATTTTACAAAATTAAGAATTTAAACATAAAAATAAAATGTTAATATCGGTAAATTTTGGTATATGTCTTATAACGATATCAGAAATTCACTCAAGGGCGCGTTTTAATATCCTAATGGATTAGGGCGTACGCTTAGACATGACGTCTACGATTTAAAAATCAATATGGTCGTAGAGCACGAATATCATTGTAGTTTGAGGTGTATAGAACAACGGTTCATACACTGATTATAGTAATAAACTATCTCAGATCATTCTGATGCATGTTAAATCAAAATCAATATAAAATTCTGGTAAACCTATTCAGTTGGGGAAATTTCTATCTTTCATCATCTCCCTGGCCTTATCCCACTCACGTGTGATTGGCACACAAGATTTTATAAACCTTAAAGTTTTGGCTTAAGTTTTTACGGCCGGCCGCCTGCCTCATCTTGGGAGGAATATTTTAAAATGAAATATAATATAATAGCTAAATAATTCAAAATTACTTCTAAAAGTACACCAAAAAAACTTCTATCATTATCTGAAAAATGTTTTCGTCAAAATAGCGTTAAAATCAAATGATTTTTCTGCATACATAATTTTTGAATTTATGTTTATTTCAGATATATACGTAATAATAACGTTTAAAAATACTCGTAGCCTCACCCCGATAAAATGAGGGATAACTTAATTAGCACCAGTTTATAATACCCTTGAATAACTTTGGTGAAAATATGTAGAGTAGCGCCCGTAACTACAAAGTTTGTTGAGCAACAAGTTGCTCTAGTGATTTATCAAAATAGATTCAACGTAAGGTTATTTATGGTATTTATTTAGTAGTTAATTTGATAAATTGTATATTTTTAGTTGAAGTTAGACATATTTGAATTGTTGTTTCAAACGATGAAAGTTAAATTTGAGTGTTACAGGTTACATAAACTTGATTTCTTACATTTATTTTCGAGTTCTTAAGAATGATTCTAGTATAAATAAAAAACAAATTTATTCATGTTTAATATTTGTTGATTCTCTCGTTTTTCTTGATAGTCACCTTTTCCGTAACTCGTTCTAATTAAATTTACTTGCGTGTCCCTAGTGTAAATGTAGTTCAATGTTCACTGACAAAATGTATACTCGACGAAGTACACTCATATTAAAAGAGGTGTCAGTTACCACTATTTTTTTGTTTATTCGTATTAATACACAATTACATTGAAAATATAAAAATAGATTTAATGTAAGACACTTCAATGGGATCCCATTATTAAACAAGAGTAGTGTACGCGGAAACTCAAACCAACTCACTTTGTCAACCCACTAGCTATTGCCGGCAACTCCGTTTCAGTAAATTTTCAATAGGCAAAATTAATTTTCAACAAAATTTAGAGCAAAAATAAGAAAGATATCCAAAAAAATTTAAATAGTGTATTATAAGAATTAATTTAAGTAATATTAAAATACAGAAATAAAGCACTAATTCTTTTCTTAACAGAGTAGTTAGTAATTTCATATTTTTTATTAAATAATTGTTTATTGGAATTTCAGTAATAAAAGTTCGTATAAAATTTAAGGAATTTTAAAATAATTTTTACAGCATTTCAACTTATCTAAGTAACAACTACGTCGAGGACGACATTTCTACTTTAATGTTTTAGTCCATTAAGATATTGGATATGAGCAACTGATTTATTAAGTACTGGCTACGTAAAATGAATATAACTTAAAATAAAAAGAGCAAATTGCTAAATACTTTCGTAAAACATAATCATTGAAAAACTGATGAACTCTACAATCATTAACAACTGCAAAAAGACATTTACTATAAAAAAATACATTTTCCAGAGTACATTATGTACGTGTAGCTCTTTTGTCATCTGATTCACTAACAACTAGCTGTCGCCTGCGACTCCATCCGCGCAGATAAAAAAAAAAACTTGATAAGTGACTTACATATGTAATCTTTCAGACTATGTTCTATATCTGTGTCAAATTTCATCAAGATCTGTTGAGCCATTCCGAAGATAACTTCTAACAAACATCCATCCATCTATCTATCTAAAATTTCGCATTTATAATATTGGTAATATTACAAAATCATTTGTCTAACTATGAATGTATGTACCTATAAATATGAAAGATAAATTATATCTACTAAATATGAAGTTGAATCAGCTAAGTTTATTGTATTTGGAATACATTTCTGCGTTTAGCGAATATATAATTAAAGCGTAAGCGATATTCGCGAATCTAATAACGTCTACGCATCATAACATTACGCGACGCCGCGTAAATTAGCGACGCGTCACAACGTACGTAAGTTTAATTGAAACTACGCACACGGAGTTTGATGATTTATTACGAAGTAAAACTAATGTTAGACATTTACTGGTAATTTTAAGCAAGCAATTATTAGATAAATGGCCACTAATATGGAAAACGGTTTAATGAATATTAGCTCTCCAATTCTTTTTTTTAACTTATATAACTTATCTTAACTTATAACATTTTTTCTTAAATTATCTTAACTTATATTATCTTATGTTAAATTATATTATTAATTACCCAAAATTTGAATAACGAAAGGTAACAAGTTTTTTCAAGTGCCAAATAAAATCTGATTTTTCACTAATCACATGATCGTATTGGTAATTGATACTCAAATTATAATAATCTTTTGAATTAAAAAATTTATAAAATGAACCTCATCTTCACAGGTAAAGTTGAAATTTTAATTGATGTAAATATCAAAGCTATGACCATTAAAATGTTTCGAACGGGTAAGTAATTTGTATATGCATTTGCTGAACCTAAAAGCTAAAAGCCACACGTGAATTAAGCCTATCACAGTGAACCGCGACAATGGGTTACACCACGCTAGGTGACTACCATGTTACAAATTCGTAAACAGAGCAAACAGTTTAATAGGCAACGTGGAAATTTTTCATACAGTAGAGCTGAATTGTCCTGTGTTGTTAATTATGTGTTTTTCTTTTTTCAAAGTGCTATTGGAAAATGATTCAAACATTGTATTAAGAATGATGATTGAAGTACACCAAAATCATGGCATATTAAAATATATCTCTCCTTTCCTCCTTGACTTTCACTTGTTTTCGTTCTCTCGCACGCTATCAGACTTTAATGTACATTCATAGTTTTAAAGGCGATATTATTAAAACATATTTATTTAATCTAAACAATATAAGATGAAAAAGGCGTAAAAAGATTTTATACCAACTACCACAGTTTGACTTATTTTATTCTATAAATATTAAATTTTATTGTCCATTTACAGTGAAGAATATGAAATTTTAATGAAAAAATTTCATAAATGTATGTTCCTATTAATTACATTTTTCCGTTTCGAAACGAAACAATGTTTGTTTCGTATCACAACGCATACTCCCCTAGCAATTAACGTCGAGAAATTAAAAAATAAAAAGTTAGAATTGATTTACAACGCATAATATATAAAACGCAACAATGAGTTATTTGAATAACTTTAGGCATTATATTACTACTGTATATAAAATTCAGCCTTTAACGTTGAATTAACAGAAATATATGAAGTAAGAAGATTAAACATATAGGTAAAAAACAATATAAGATTATTAGTAATTAACAATGTTTTAATTTGTGAACAGGGAAATCCGTAATAGTGATTACGAAGACGTGAAGACGGACTTTTTCAGCATTAAGAAGAATAATAATTAATAAAAAAAAAAGTGTAAAATTCAAAATATCAATTTTCTTATTACAGAATTCTATGCTCAGTCATAAAAAAATTTAAACAAAAATACTACGAGAAAGAAATTTAAGTTTTACGACTTTCTTACTCGTAGTGTGTTCCTGAGGCAATACGTGTGTGGTCAGAGGAAAAACATCTTATTACGAACAATCCTTGCCCGAGGCGAGGCGGTTAATTTCATTAGCACCCGACCAACGTATCGTAAGATAACTTTGGTGAATACCTGACTGGCTTTTGGGATAATAAGTGCCTGAGAATAGTGTGTATTTTAGTTTTTTTTTTAATTTATTTTACCGTATCTATCACAGGGAGTGCTCTAAAGGCTAGTTTGCAACAATTGCAATTCTTAAAGTTCCGTCATCGGACGACACGAATATATTTTATCTGATTTGTATACAAAAGTAATAAGATATTGTAACAGTTACCCAAGTATAATGTAATCGGTAAAGAGTCAATAAAAGTCTTAATTTTAAATTTTGAAACTAATAGTAGTTATTTCTAACTTTCATTATATTAACTAAAAATGTTTATTGATATTATAATTAAAATAAATGCGGATTTTCGTCAACATATTTGCTTTGGAAATTTCCCCATTGTCATCAGAAATATTTAAATAAAGATGGAAATAAAACATCCGAAATAATATTGTTCCATAAATCCTAAAATTTTATCCGTCGCCTTTGTAATATCAAGAATGTTTAATCTTTTAAAAGTAGATGAGGTAAGCATAAGGAAAATTTTCACACAGAAAAATTCATGAAAGGAAGAAAAGAAAGAATTTTCGTTTAAGCTTTGCCCAAGTTTGAATTGACTTTTGTTGCCGTTAGTAATCATAATCTTGAATAATTCATTTTAATTGTAAAGTCTATTATTTTCTTACATAAAATTTAAAAGTAATAAATGTTGATTTTAGACTTCTATTTGACAAAGATTTATTCCAAAAACATGTTTCTGTATGTCGTATATATGTTGAATATTTGGTCGGATTAATCATTTTAAAACATTAAACGTGGGTTTCTGGGATCCTCCTCATTTAAAAAAATTAGTTATGTTTGTTATATCAAAGATTTTAAATTTTTCTAACGTTCTATTGCCTTGTACAGTATTAAAACTGCTTTATATAAAAATAGTTCAATTTATTAAATTTGCACCCACTCTTGTGGGTTTTCAATAACGTAATGGACCAGAGCTTCTACAGAAGTGAACGTTGTCTGCCATGTAAAAATCAAGATGTCTAACATCTGCGACGTTTTCAGATATAAATTTTGTCTACAATTTTCAAGTTTTGTCGGTCGACAGAGGTTAAAATGAACGGAAAATATTTGATACATTTAGATGCTTAATGGATAAATGCTTAATTTATTTATATTAAAATATCGTTGCATAGAATTTGTTATTATCTGGGGAACGATACATTTATTACAACTAATCAACACTATATATTAGGTCCTTACATATGAAATTGGCGTTTTGTATGGGAGGAACAAAAAGTCGAATATTTTTTAATGTAATATATTTAATTAATCAAAGTATGAACCATTATTTTCTATGCACTTTTGCCATCTCATAG
>DWHV01000299.1:0-11449 GCA_018248035.1 Papilio joanae | reverse complement strand
ACGTCGTTGCCATGGTGAAGTAGCGCTCATTCGTCGTTAACATACTTACTATAGCAAAAAGTGTCGTGACAACTTTTTGTAAGAATTTTTTTCGTCTAGCCCCCTTTCACAACGCGCGCTAAGGAACTTCGTTCCAAAAAAATTTATTTAATTATAAACATCACATCTGTAATCTCATATTCTTAGTACAACTCTAGAGAAATCTTTATAAATATGTGTTGTGTTATCTGTATTTTTTTTTTAATTGTAAAAGAGACAGTTTTTTTTTTCATGTATGTATCAGTTGGTTATTTACCATCTTATTCGTAACTTAATACCACAGTATCTTAATATGTCACTTAACTCAAGTTAATAAAACTAGGTAAGTAAACTAAAATTAATAATATTTAAATTCTCATTTAATTACATCTTTTAATGCATTGGAAAGAACATTAACATATGTTAATTGTTTTTACAATAATTTCAATGTAATTGTAACGCTGCAACATAATACACATTCTTTTAGAAAACTAAAAGACGGTTTGACATTATTTAAAAAAATCTGGAAAAAAGGTATTTAACAAAAAAAGTAATACTTTCATAACAATACTTTTAACATTGTTTAAATCCCTTCGTACACGAGGAGACGTAAATCTTCAAAACTAGTATTGTAACCTGACGCTCTCTGTACACACAAAGTTGAATCGTCGACGCGAGTCTATTCACATATTAGTTGTATAGTTTTGCTCAGCCATTTTGAAAATTACGTCGAATTTTCGCGGCCATCTTGACGCACAGGTCGCGAGTGACAGAACAAAATGTCGGCGACGCGAAATACGAAGCTCTGATATTAGAGTGCGTAAATCGTTTGGCAACAAAAATTACAGGGTTTCAGAAATTTAAATTGCAGTGTGTACGAAGAGCATAACTCTTTTTTTAACAATAGGACTGAGTTGACAATTTTTTGTTTTATCTTCCAAAAACCAATAAAAATAATTTTCATATATTAATTGACTATAGATTATTCTCTATCCATAACCAAATTAAGAAGTTTTGCCGAAATTAAATAATAAGGAACTTTGTCAAATATTCGTCAACTAATTTCTTAAATACACATTATATTTGTAATTTAATAAAATACCTTGAATATAAGAAAAAGAGAATCAAAATCGTAAAACATTTGTCTAACTATTTCCTTATAAAAGTCAAGAGCAATATAATCTGTAATGATATATCACAATAATTTTTTAATAGGCACATTTTAATTACATCATATAAAATTTATACATATATTAAGATAGAATGTTGCCATATTTTGACAAAGTTCCTCACTTGTGGCGCCATGTTGTGACGTCACCGTGACGTCAGACATGGCGGTCGTGACGCGCGGGCGGCACTAGCGTCATCGGGCGGGAGTCCAGCTTGCCTTTGTGTGATGTTGGCACTAAATCGTCAGTCAGTTGGGGCCGGTGCGAGGCTATAGGGGCCGGCGCAGCGTCCGGCACCAGACGACGGATGATCTCAGACACACACGGCCACGGAACCAACCTGGAATACACAACAACGTATTGATTGTAGAAAATTGAAAAGGCTTACATAAATTGTAAGAACCAAGATAAACCACCGCTTAAAAATGACGAAAATTTGCCAGCCTTGTTAGGTGTAGATAAAAAAAAAACATCATTATAGTCACAAAAACAAACTCCTTTGTTTGAAAATTAAAATAACCTCGTGAAGCAAAAACATAACAATATTTTAGGTGAAGGTTCAAACATTAATTACAGACAATGACACGTTAACATTTAAAGCCGTCAAAATATTACAAGTGCAACGAAACAAGGAAACTTTTATATCAATGAGCTAAGACCTTGTTGCATTTTACATTTATTTAATCTAGTCGCAATTAATCTTTATGTTAACCTTGATAATGCACTTCTGTCATCTTGTAATAACAACTATTATAATATAATAAAACATGGAAAAAATAAATATTTATGTTATCTTTATTTCCTTGATTTATCAAGTAGTTGTTTTTTTTTAGGAATTTTTAATTAATTTTTTTTTATTAAATTAAGACAGACATTAAATTGAATCAAATTTTATTAGTATTTAGCAAGCTTATAAAAATTATGTTAAAAGGCGTACCGTTGTGTTAAAAAAAATAGAAACAGGTGTTCGCCAACCTTATTAAAATTTCAAATAACTATATAAAATATAAAATATTGGAAGTTAATAGGAAATAGGTGAAATTGAATATGTTATGTGTTGTTACCATTTGAAAGGCAGCAGCAGTCGGAAGTACCCGGGCATCACGGCGAGGGACTCGTTGGTGCGGATCGCGAACACGATCCGATCCGCTACCTCGTTGGAGTTCAGCTGCGGAACGAACCTAACAGTGCACAGATTATAGCAATAAAAAAAACGACTGAGGACTCAAATAACAACCTCAATCTCCGTTTAAGGTCAAAATAGCAAATTAAAAGGTTAAATTCAAATTCTAATAAATAAACGTTACTATAACATAACAAAAAATTATATTTTTTTTAATAATGTCACCTTTAACCACAATTTACATACTATGTAGATGTAATAATAGAATAACTTGAGCTATAAATTAATCAAAACAAGTTTTTGTTGCAACTAAAAGCTAAATGCAAATTACAGCACGTCGTGCAGGAGAGTCCTCACATTTCTCACTTGCCAAATCAAAATCCCTGGTACTATCATTAATATTTGAACTTACCTTGAATTAACTTCCTCGAACATTCCCGTTGAACGGATGAAATACGGGCAGATTAGTGAAGTATGGACTCCTTTAATGCCTCGAACTTCCAGTTCCAATCTCAAAGCTTCGTCGAAGCCGCAAGCCGCAGACTTAGAGGAACAGTAGTCAACTAGCTTCGCGACGCCCACGTGGCCCGCCATCGACGCTATCGTAACTATGTGACCATTATTATGTTCAATCATGTGAGGTAGAAACGCCTTCACGGTCTGGAAATAGAGAAAATCTTTAAAAAATTTGCATATTTTTTGGCGATTACAAACACAATTTACCAATTTATCACCAAGACAACAATGAAAAATTTATTTAAAAAAATGCATTTTTTGCCATAATGTCAGTCATTTGATGTTCGAATGATAGACAATAAAAATGATATATACAAAACATTAGATTCATATTACCCAGAAATGAGCTAATACGTTGACGTCAAACGTTCTCTGGATGAGATGATCTGGAGTGTCAAGTAAGTACTGGCCGGACACGACACCAGCGTTGTTGATCAGTAAACTCACCTAGAAAAAATGAAAAGCAATTGCTAGAAAAAAGGATCTATCGTATTCTCTTGTTTTTTGTACGACGAGCACTGAAACATTTCCACGAAAAACTTTGTCCAACTGTCATTGGGGCTCACGGAAATACATAAGTAAATATAACTTTAAAATATTTTATTAATTTTAACCCAGGATTTATTTATAATGCATGACTAATAAGTCATTATTACCTCTTCGCTTTATTGTACATACAGTAAGAGAACGTGCAAATGCAAATTGGATAAAAAGATACAACAGATAAATTACTGACTTGTACTAATGATACCTATTACTGCGTCCAAGGAATCTTCAGTGTGGTTTGGTGATTACGAACAATTGTATGTTACTAGGAAGTCTAAGTTTAGGTACAAAGCATCTGTGCACTTGGCTTTTTGATTTGCTTTCGTACAACTAAAAATAAAAGATATTTAAAACAAAGAATGGAAACAAAGAACGAATGTTACAGCCTACGAATTGGCAAATACTGGAATGAATTTAAAAGTGAGAATTAATACGAGCTCCCGTAAAAAACAAATACTACATATGGTGGTCTCGTATATGGTTCACAATTTATTTAACAACTAGCTGTCGCCTGCGACTCCGTCCGTGTAATATTTAAAAAAAAAAACTTAGTAGCCTATGTGTTCTGCTAGACAGTCATCTACATTTATGGCAAATTTCATCGAGATCCGTTAAACCGTTCTGGAGATACCTTCTAACAAATCATCCATACATCCATACATCTAAACATTCGCATTTAACATTAGTAAGATATAGTAAGAAGTAAGATTTGCAATTAGTCTTTAACAAGGCCTCAGTATTGAATAATAATTATGTATGTATGTAGTACAATGGAAATTTACTACCAAAATTTTTTAAGGACAACAACTTCATTTCACTGGAATCTGTGTCTTGTGAAACATCTTCCGAACATAATTACACTGTACGTTTACATTGGGCGGCTATAATTGTAAGAAATTTCGTGAATGTTTCGACACAAATTTATCTCTTTATGAAAATACATTACCTATGGTACTTAAATAGAAGAAATAAGTAAAGAAAGAAATGTAATGACCTTTATTTGATATTGATACACATGAATATATTAAAAATATATTTAGAAGAGAAGAATAGATATTTTGTTAAAGAAATATATATAAAAAATGGAAAACAATTTGTCTCACTTATTATAAAATGTGAGACATGAAAGGTCATAGTTTATTTAAAAATCCGATTACTCAATTGACAATACCAATATCATTCATAACGGCGAAACACATAGTCCTTCTGTTAATGGAATATTGAACATTCCAAATAATAAAGCCTAATTGAACATACAAAGTATATATGTCACAGTCAAGTTGAAAACCGGCCTAATTCAAAAAGAATATCTCAATTGCAAAATCGGAAAGTTTTTCTAGTACATCTATTGTATATGAAAGATAGAAAATAATATAGTAAATTAGAATAAAAAATACAAACATGTGATTCTAGTTTTCGTATCAAACGGGTAAAACCCGTCATTAAGGTCTGAGCAAAAAACATTCGCCTGTTACCGGTTCAAATATTAAAACGTAAAGTCATTTGCCAATAGGTATTTTAGTTGTCTTCTTAACAATCATTTTTTTTTTCTTTGAAAACGTAATTACAAAAAGTGTCCATACCCAAAGAGAAAAAATCGAATCGGCATTTTAAATATAATATATTATAATAAGACAAAATCAATTACGAAACAGAAGTAAAAAAAAATGACTTTGCAATATTTAAATGGTAAGAATCGCTCGGCCTTCAGTTTTATTTTAAATCAAATATTGGCACATTATTAATAAAAACATCAATATTATTTGTCCGTCGAAGGTCGAATCTAGTATTAAGATAAATGTTTCTCGACAATACTCAAATTGCGGAATTCGAACCCACAACCGCAAGATCGGTAGTCCGTAACCCTAACCGTGAGACGTTTCTTTAACTTATATGAGGAAGAAACCCAGTAAATCGAGATGTAATGAAATTTTTTATTACACACAGACGCTCCATTTTTATTAATTGTATAGACTACTCACTCTGCCGACTTCTTCGTGGACCGTCTTGGCTACTCTGTAGATGTCCTCCCGACTAGCCAGATCAACTACGTATCCGTGACATTTTCCACCAATGCCTTTGACTAGTTTCACTGTGTCTTCCAAACCTGTAAATAAAAATAATAATGTTTTATATTTGTTAATAATTGATAATCTCTAAACGATGCTCTTAATTCTACAATTCATACTACCGACTAGCGACCTGTCCTGTCCCCGTCAATGATAATGTTTGTAACATTCTAATGGTGAAAAACGGTCGAGTAATATATAAAATTCTCGTGTCGCGGTGTTTGTGGTTAGGCTCCTCCGAAACGGCTTGACCGATTCCCATGAAATTTTGTGAGCATATTGAGTAGGTCTGAGAATCGGCCAACATCTATTTTTCATACCGCTATTAAGTTTTTTTTAATTGCGCGCGGACGAAGTCGCGGGCGACAGCTAGTTACTTACAAAAATACAAATGATTCCTCTTTATAATGATAATGTTGATTCATACTTATAAATTTTAGGACTTCAATTTGATTGTTAAAAATTGGTACTAAGTTTAAGAAAATTATTGTAAGTTTGACTCTACCACGTAAGAGATAATAAGGTTGTTGGCAATGACCACTGTGAGATATGTTTAAGTTCACAAAGTTATTCAGTTATAAAAAATTGCCAGTAAACTGGCTGAGAGAGTAACGGGCCGTCGAAAAACACGAATGACGACTGTAAGTTGACGCGGATATACAGCGGTTGTGCGAAGTTTTAACGATGTCGAAAATATTCTGAACAGTTACATATGTTGAATAGAGGTAACCATAAATTAATTATATGATATTTAAGAATTATACAACAAAAAATCTTACATTCGAGTTAAACTACTATATTAATCGATTGATAATAATTATACCTCTATATTTCGATACTTACTTGATTTCATAAACAAGTAAATTAAAAAAAAATATTCCATCACCCCATTTGCCTTACTTGATTTATCTGTCTGTAATTATATTTACTTAAACACGTACGAGTAATTATCGTGCAAAAATATCATTTTTATTACGATTCAGTTCTCTTTGAGGTAATCAAAATCTAATAACATTGTTTTACAGATACAAGTTCCTGTAGGGATGGTATTACATCCAAGTTTGTCCCTAATTTTTTCATCTGTCTCACAACAATTGTAGTAATCTTTATTTATCCCAAAAATAATATTAAGATTCTTATTATCAATCTACTTATTCAGTGATCATACTATTTCATAAAGTCCGACCACTGAACACCACGGCATTCACACTTGTATTAAATACATTTTCTTTGTCAAAAGAGACGAAAGTATTAAGTGACAGTCCAAACATACAGTGAAATATAAGTAACTTTTTTAAACTGCACATTACGTGAGTTCTTTGCACATTTTAAATAGTAGAGTACTTGGCCGATTACACTTGATTCAGTGCAAACGCGATATTCTGTTGCGTTAACACCAGTATCCAGTTTACCTTGACTGCCATTGTTTGGTAGTTTCAGTTTCATGGCAACACTACAGTCGGTTGTTTATGCACTTACTAAGGTCTTACGTTCTACCATAGTCATATCTTACCGTAATTTCATTTATGTCGAAATAATAGCTTCGAGGGATTGTGTCGTTTCAAGCATTTAATTACTGTCAACTTTAAACTTCAAAAAAATAAAGAAAAAGCATAAAAATTATATAACGTTACCAACTCAATCTTACTATTTAAGTATCCTCACCACATCATTTGATGAGATAAGAATTTGAATAATATTAATGTTTTGGAATGGATTCAGCTAAAAGTTGCCATAAACATGGCATGCAATTAAATTGACTCATAATCTCGACCGACAGAGACCGAGCAAATTAAACATTCGAATCCAAAGGTCCTTGACCGCACTTTGAGGTTTGCTCAGTTCAATGCCAGTTAACCCAGGTAGCACCAATGCACTTCAAAAAGTTTACTGACATCTTTAGTACGTTTATATTTAGTAAATGTAAATAAAATAAAAAGATTCAGACGTGTGAATATTACGGTCTTGAATTACAAGCGCTAACTTAACAAAGAACAATGCTACTGAGGATAAAGGAAGAACAAAGAAAGATACCAAAAAATACATACTGCAAAAATAAATTGTGAGGTCGTAAGAGCCCGCCAAAGCTATATCAGAGAATTTTGGCTATAGCTATACTTCGGTAATGAAGTAGGATTGCTATAGTAATAAATTTAATAAGTTTCAAGTTTGTAGGGAAAGATAAATTAGTATTCTGATCGTCCTTTTGCAGTGAAATCAGTATCTTGGGCACGGATATTGTTCATACAGACATTGCCAGGGATTATAAACATAGAAAATTATAGGGCTTAAGATTGAGGTAAGCGCTGCGACATAGAGCTGACGACCTTTGTACGTTTGTCAGGTATGTATAGACAAGCTTAACCTTAATCAATTTATATACCACATCATATTGACCTTCAATTATAGTAGAGCAAGATTACCTCCCGAAGTATTTGTTTTCGTCGTCCCTAATTTCAAGGATGATTTGAATAGTGCATCTGATTGACTATCCTTAAGATGAGTGATGTCCATTTTAAGCAAACGTTCTTGGAGTACATCAATATTGCCTTTATTTATCTAATAACGGTCTTCATGTATCTGAAATACAATTCTGCGTACAAGTATAATTAAGGCGTGAAGCTTTGAGTACGTAAATGTTTGAATAGGTCTTGTCCACATCAATACAGTTTATTTAACTGTTCAAATGTACACATATAATGTTTCATTTATCACTAACTGTTGTCCTAACATCGTTTACAAGTGTCGTGTTGAAAGGTCTGTGGTAGTAAATTGTTTTGATAGTAGAAAAGGAATAGTAGTGGTAGTGTAGAAGGCATAGAGATAACGCGTTTACCAACATTACTTATGGAGGGTATCAATTATATGTTATTTCTATTTTCATCGTTCAGACTTGACTTCAGAATTGCCTAGCTTTATTACCCATTATATCATTAATACGATTTCCCTATCATTTTGATGACAATATACGTCAAGTACGACAAAAGAGATATGATTCATTTTAAGTCGAAGCTTAAGAATAGGCTTTATTTTTTTTTCCATTGGCTGATATAAAATTAATTTGTATTATTTTACAACCACATCACTTCAGTTGTGACTAACCAGATATGAATACCCGAATAAGGTAAATAATATAATATTAAAAAAGAAAAAAATGTACCCGTGATCTTCGCGGTTCGTGATAACTTAAAACACAAAGACAAAGAAAACAATTTTTTATTTTACTTAAAATTCGAGTTGTAAGCTAACCCTCTTTTGATAAAGACCTTACCCAGAACCCAGATGTAAAATTTCTTTTATAACATACTGTTTTAATATCAACTTACAAAACAATTTAATATAGAGTATAATTTTTTTATGCTATGGTTGTCTATTACTTCATGAATATTAAAAAAATAAGTAATTTGTTGATTTAAATTAAAGAAATATTTTCCATTACTTTTTATAATATCATCGAATAAATGCAGTAATATACCCATTTATTCTATAGTTATAGGTAATAGTAGTCATAAAACATAGCATGAAGTTATTACAGGTAATTGATGTAACGACAACCTCGATACAGACATATCACGATAATAACATAGTTTTTGATCTCACGGATCGTTTATGTTATTGTATTCAATGTGCTAGATAAACGCATATATCATAGTTCTTGATGTAAGAATTATCTACTCGTATAATTACTTTGTGCATACAATTTTGCCCGCGACTCCGTCCGTGCGGATGAAAAAAGATAGATCTGGAGATACCTTCTGACAAAAATCCATCCATCTATGTAAAATATCGCATTTATAATATTAGTAAGAAGTAAGATAAGTGCGTATAAATACATACTGCTATCCCTTTCATTGGTTTTGAAATAAAAAACAATGATATGTGTTAATACAAGAGTCACAGTGTAGGTACACACTAAAGTAACAATTTACAACAAGAATCAGTTCGAGGTATTCGATCATTAATTTCTACCAACAGTCAATGTCATATGCCAAAGTGTCTCTGTTTGTGGAGAAATTGGGCCCAATATTTACTCCGCTGGCTACAAATAGTAGGAATTTCAAGATGTTTACACACCAACATAAAATAGAAACGGCACTTAAAGTTTTCTCCGTAACCATAGTGACAAATAACTTGAATACTTAAGTATGAAAATACGTAGAGATAATGATAGACATTGAAAGACCATCGTGTAAGTGAGATGAACGGTACGAGTGCAATAGAAGAGGCTTTGATGAACTGAACAATGTAGTTGATCAGTTCATCAAAGCCTCAAGTTTCATGTGTCATATTATTGTTTACGAGGGCTTGAAACTGTGCGTCAATCTTTCATTTTCATTGATAAAAACCCAGATAATTATGTATGTATATATTTTTTATATGAATTTATAAGGCACTAGCTGTTGCCCGCGATTACGAGTACATCTGTGCCAAATTTCATCAAGATCTGTTGTACCGTTGTGAAAATACCTTTTAACAAACATCAATCCATCCACCCAACTAAACTTTCGCATTTATAATATTAGTAAGATGTATTGATGGTTTTGTTTACGAATATATATTAACTTATTGCAAGAACAGATAACTTAATAAAAATATTGTAATTTGATTATTACACATGTACGTAAAAAACAACACTGCGGTCAAGAAACTTTTCCGTGTTTGACGACAAAACACAGACATTGTTTTAAATTAAACACGTCGCAGTTGATACACGTTGAAGCTGATAATTAAACATGTCGAAGTTTGTTACTTAAACCGTCAATGCAATAGTTTACAAAACAGAATGACACTGCAATATATTGTCGAAGTCAACTGCTATTTAATTGTAGACCGTCGTTAAAATTAATTGATTATTCAATTAACGCTTTATTATTTTATCTGCCATAGGAGATTGTGCGTGAGCAATTGTCTTAAAACAATTATTCAGTCTTCAACATTGGACAGAGTGGCTTTGAACACGCCTAACCCAATCCAAAAGCACATTGCAACTTGACTATTAGGCATTTGACTCATGGATGTTTCCAATTGGGTAGATCGTCAAAAATACTTCTACTGTCATCATAAACAATAAAAAAAGTATTTGTTTATTGTAAAACATAAATTTTACACAGCATTTTTAAGTTTGATAAATATTCAAGGTGAGAAAAAGGATAAAGGTTATGTTAGACAATTATTATAGGTAACATTAGATAATTTTGGTATTTATGAATATTTAAATTAAGTTTTTTCCTTGTTTTAAATTGCTTACAACTAAAATCTTTTAAATACATTAAGTTTTTTCCTTGTTTTAAATTGCTTAAAACTAAAATCTTTTAATAATAACTATGCACTGTATTCTTTATAAATAGCTGTTGCCCGCGACTCCGTTCGCGCGGCATTAATCAAAAAAACTTAATGAGAAGCCTATGTTTGTGTTCTTACAGACTATGTTCTATATCCGAAATTGAATCAAGATCCGTTCAGCCGTTCCGGAGATACCTTCATTCATCCATACATCCATCTAAATATTCCCATTTATAATATTAGCAAGAAGTAGGATAATAAATAATGTAATATTATGTACCTACACAAATTTTACGCTGTTAAATAGCATTTAACCTTAATTTGTTTTCATATAAAAATTTTCGTCGCAGTTTAATTTATAAACAAAAAATCTAATATCATCTATTTCAATTCACATGCATCAATTTTGTCTGTAATCCAACCGAATTACTAAAATTTTCATCAGTGTAGCAAAAAGATACGCAATAATACAAGGTTGTGTTTAAAATTATTACACAACGGATATGTTAACAAGAACATTGAACAATGCCATGTTACGAAAATATCTAGATTATTAAATTATACAACTTGTACATTATTCAATGGTAGAGTCCAAAACATCTGTGGTCAAATAGTCAACCGGTTAAATACCATGAATTAATTCGCAGCATTTTAACTAGGACTAAATTTCTCCAAGAATGTTAAAAATATAAATGTTATTTTATAGTTACTAAACATTGTACATG